>JANZXR010000171.1:41796574-41868965 GCA_027575705.1 Erythroxylum echinodendron
TTCTGTTTCAGTTGGTGATTGATGTGGTCTTTTGTTTTATGTTATTTTAGTTACTTGAGATCATGGGCGAGTTCACAGCAGAGCAGCAGCATGCATTCTGCAAGTTTGTTACTGGTGCACCTAGGCTGCCACCTGGAGGCTTGGCGGTACTCAATCCCAAGTTAACAATTGTTCGGAAGGTATTATTCAATGATTAAGAATTTTAGTGGTCTTGTTGAAGTGGTGTTTGTGTGGTTCCAAATTATAAAATGCTAATGGTCTGCTTCTGGAGCATACTGGATTGGCTTACATTTTATGCTTGGACTTAATTCTCGGCTTTACACTGTTTTGAAGAAACGAATCTGCATTTGTATGATTGTGTGGCCTTTTCGAGTGCGTTAAAGATTGATTTACCCTTCACTCTCTCTGTGTATCCCACACTTTGGGGTTTATGCCGGTTGATAAACAGCTTCCATTGAAACTTCTATTCAGATTGCCTTTTATGTATGGGTGCCATGAGTTCCCTAGTCAAAATATAGTTTGTTTGTTTGTATAACTATGCATTTCTGGATGCAGCATTCTTCGGCTGCTGGGAATGTAGCTTCGAATGGAACTTTACCTTCCGAATCAGCAGATGATGACTTGCCTAGTGTCATGACTTGTGCTAATTACTTGAAGCTTCCGCCTTACTCTACAAAGGTACTAATATCCTGTGCTGACGTTACTCGGTAAATGCTGGACCTAGAAAACTGACTTTTTTCTTTTCCTAATAAAACAGGAAATAATGTTCGAGAAACTACTCTATGCCATCAATGAAGGGCAGGGATCTTTTGATTTGTCATGAGCTTTGACTAATTGATCAGAATTGTGTATAGTTGTAATGATGAGAAACTACTCTATGCCATCAATACTCTCACCATCCAAACTCATTCTGAACCAAGATCTGAAATGGAGAAGTTGCAACTTTCCCACCCAATAATGGTTTCTTTCTGGCTCCCCCTATTAACCCCCGGCGTCAGCAAAGTTCAGTTTCAAAAATTTTGTGGAGGCTGTCTGACGAAGTTATAGATGGAGGACATGATTGGATCTGTGCGATGCTAAATCTCCCATATGTTATATTTCCATGTAATTTTAGTTTCAGTCTCCAAGATCGGTGCCAAATTTGCTTTTCACGGCTAATTGAAGCCATCATTAATAGGATTTTTCTCTGGTTGGTTCCTTGAAACATCAGATAAATTTTTTGCTTCAGTGTTGCTTTTTTTCATGCTGTAAAGAGGGAAATATGACAAAGCACTTAGTTTGGCTGATGCTAGTGCTTGTAAATAAATAGGAATCTTCAAAAAAATTTACCCTCCTTGCTTATTGCCATGTATCCTAAATCTTTCTGAATTATAATTGGTATCCAGGCAATATTCATGTCAAGTAGATTAGCTCAACATGCAAGGTACAATCATGGGCTCTTTAGGGTTCATAGTGTATAGGACCGGCCTAGCTGGCTTCGCAATGGCAATCCGAATAATGGGGTCGGTTTTTAACAATTAGGGTAATTGAAGTAAATCAAATTAAAAGTAGAAAATTAAGTAGAAAATTAGTTTGAGATTTTTGTAATTGAACTGGTCATTGGTCGAACGGTTTGATTAAAATGTAATCAAAATCTGAAAATTAATTTTAATTTTTAAAATAATTGATGTATATTTAATTTAGAATCTTTAATCCAACCGTGTACACCTACATAATATTTTTAAATAATTCGAGAAAATTGGTAAATCAATATATTTTATTTTAATAGTAATTTATTGTTACTACTTAAAGTGTGAATACAAAAAGATATTTAAACTTTATTCCTTTAATTGTTCGACTAGGTGTACAATGTACAAAGAATTAATAAATAAAAGAAAATGTAATAAGAATATTATCATAATCATTTCAAATATTAAAAGTGA
Source organism: Erythroxylum echinodendron (assembly GCA_027575705.1). Lineage (NCBI taxonomy): Eukaryota > Viridiplantae > Streptophyta > Magnoliopsida > Malpighiales > Erythroxylaceae > Erythroxylum > Erythroxylum echinodendron. The sequence goes on from JANZXR010000171.1 coordinate 41,798,497, forward strand.
ATTTAACCTTAATATTATAAATATAATTACATTTATTTTGGACAATGAGTACATATATTATGTGAAAGTATCAAAAGTCGGTACATTTTTATAAAAATATGATATAAAAAGTTATTTATAAAGAAATTATTATGTTTGTTGAACATGTATCTATGATAAGATTATTATAATTGTTAGTCATATATCATAAAATGTGTATGTAAAATATTAAACCATTATCATAACAATCATAAAAAATTAAATATATTTCAAATATATATTTACATAGTAGGTCATAATTATTCTTTATATTTATGCATTTTGGAAAGTAAGTTGAAAAAAAGTAAGTTTTAGGTTTTAAATAAGAATGGCAATAGGTCGACTCACAGGCCAATTCCGTTATTTTTTTAAAATAATTACAAGTATAAAAATATAAAATAACGTCTTTTTTTAATTGAGTCAGAATCTGAATTGCCCAAACTTAGGCCTTTTCGAGACCTAACTCTTCTAAATAAAACGATGTCACTTTACTTATAATAGTTGAGCCTTAGATCGGTCTGAGTCTGAGCTTGAGCCTGACTCATAAATTGATGCATTAAAAACACTTGAATTTAGGTTCATTAATCAGCCCATTACGATCCCTAGTTTTAAAGAAGAGTAATTTCAAACTTTATAAAAAGAATGAAATCTTAACTTATTATTATATTATATTTCTTCAAAGCATATTTATGATATTGTATAATGATAGAGTTTTTTTACAATTTTATTGATAATATATTATAAAAAATAAAATAGCACTAATTAAATTTTTGTGATTTATAAGGAGAGAGATGTGGAAAACTTATTAGATATACATTGGACATGTGATAATTTATGAGCTTTTAAATTGAAAATTATTAGTTCTACTTGAACATAATACATACATACATACATATACATACACATACATACATATACATATACGCATACATATACATATACATACATACTATACATACACACACACATATATATACATACATACATATATATACATATATATATATATACATACATACATATATATATGCGTAAATAACTAATTTTAATTATAATTCTTATAATAATTAAATTTTATCAAAAAAATAATTATTTATATTATATTATATTATTTAATTGTATTCAAATGTTTTGATTTTCTCTATAGAATATAATCATTTACCATAATTATTCCCGTTTTGTTATATCTACAAACTATTAATTACTGCAATAACATGTTATTAATTATATGTTCATATGTTTAGAATAATAATCTTATATTATATAATTAATTAATTAATCTAAATAAAATATAAAATAATGAAAATAAAATTGAAAACAACAGTGCAACCATTTTCATGTATATGCTAATATTATCTAGCTTTCATGATATGAACACCAACTACACTTTGATTCTGCCAAATGCGGGCTTCCAAAACTTGTGATGAATGTAAATTTTTAGGAACTAATCTGTTATGGATTATGACTATTGAGTCTTGAGATTGCATAAATTCTCATATAAAAGTTTCTGCAAATCCTGTTCTGAGATTTTTTCAGTGAAATAACTAAAGGGTTTCAGGAATGTGAAGTGTGCATGGAGAAGCTACTTTGGAAGAACTCCACTTATGAATTAATGGAAGAAGTACATATGAAAGAGACTGCAAATACATGAGTTTGAGTCCTAAAAATGAAAAACTTGAAAGCTCAGGCAATGGCCTATTCAAACTCACTGATTGCTATCAATAATACTTTGTTCTTTGTGTCTGTAATTTGATGGTTTCTATTTTACCCTATCCGCATTTTACTTGAATTGCCAATGTCTTTTTCACATCTGGGCAAGCATCATTCTCCTTCATGAAAAGTTCTTTCTCCATGGGAATGTCACAGACAACTTTTCCCAAACAAAGCTGCAAGAAGATATGCCGGTTATGTATATGAAAAATGGAAGTAGTTGCAGAGTTGATGTCAGGAGATTAAGAGAAGAAAAAGAGCAGTGTCAGGAATCAGGATGATGTACCTGTTCAACAACTTGCTTGGAGATAGGTGAATTGCAGTTTCCAAGTTTGAGATCTCCACAAGAGCCAAAAGGGTCACCAAAGCTGGCAAATTCAACAGCTTCGATCTTTTTGCTGACAGGGCATTTCAAGTGAGCTCCTGGTTTTGCATCATCCACCACAGTCCTGAATTTGTTATCCTTTCTTTCCCAGGACTTCACGCTCGGTACATGATCGTCTGTAATGATGCTACATATTGTGTCTCTGTTGACTGTCATGATCTCAACATCAGCAATGCTTGCTGATTCTTCCTCCAAAATGACCATCAGATTGTCTTTTGGCTTAATGTATGATCTTGGAATATGATACCTGACAAAATGCGTATGTTCATGAAAATTTATAGATTTCAAACACAGAATCTGAATACCATTTTCTTCCTAAACATAAAAGGGGTTGTTTTCCTTACTCGATTTGGGTGGGTAGTCCTAGCGGCGAGACGTAAGACAACCAGTATCGACCTATGCTCTTACCATTAATCCAAATCACGCCCTTTTTCATACCAATCATTTTAACAGCAACAGGGCTTTTCCCTTCAGGCTCATCAAAGAATGTCTGCAACAACCGAAAACATTGGTCATTTAAAGTTAAAGTACCCAACCAGCTTAAATTAAGCAATATACCTCAAGAGCTTTTTGAAACCAAGAATGTTTCCTCTAATGATTACCTTGTACCATGTCATTGGAGGTCCTTCTTTCTCCACCTTTTTCCATTGTACCTTCTTCAATCCTTCCTCTGTGTACAACTTATCCTTCTCTCCATTCAACCCAACCTACAAGTTCTGTGTGAATTAGCCATTTTTGATCTTGTATTCTTAAAAATGTCAATTCCTGACAGAACCTCAGGTGTAAGTTCATTCAATACCTGATGTCCCCAACCATTCAATGACATATCAAGTGTTCCTGTATTCAAACCTAAAATAGCAACACCTTTAGGCCCCGCATACCTATGCTCCATATAGGCTCCACTATCCTTCATTAATTGAAAAAGAAAAAATGCCATATGAGATACAACTTTAAGATATATAATCAAAGTCCCAAAGCATGTTACTTTTGATATAAGCTCCTTACAGGAAGGCCAACAAGATTGCCCAACAGGGTGATGGTGTTGACCCCAGGTTTCAAGGTGACTGGATGTTGGAGGACAAAACTCTTCTCAACTTGGCTTCCATGTGCAGATCCTGAAAACATTTAATTGTTGTAACTATGAACTTGTAAAAACTCCTGTAACTTGTGCTATAAACGAATGTTGCACACAAGTTTCAAATTACAAGGTGGTGTGTCTTACCAATGAATACCCCATTTACAAAAGCAAGCATGGCATGGCCAAGACTTGCAACCCTCAAAACTGGAAGAATATCTTTCCTCAGTGACAAGTCACGGGAATTTACCACAATTCTGTTATGAAAATCAGAAAAGCATGTCTAAGTTTTATAGCATTAGAATCAAGGAAGTAACCCTTTTCTGTATTCCTCCAGCAGATAATAGAAAGATTGTGAAAAAGATCAGACCACCAGATGAAGCATGTTTAAAATGTATATACTTACGTTGTGGTGTACCATGCATAGTCAGTTTGATCTTTGGTCAAGCTATAGAGCTCCAGTGGGGTCTTGGACGTCACCGGAAGTTGGCTTGGTATAGTCTCGGACCACATCTCCCATTGAAGATTCTTATTTGCATTCTCAGAACGAACAAAGTTTCTTGAATTGTGTTGTGACACAATCTGTTTCACATAACTCAGCATTAACATCTTCTATTGCATCCATATAACGTAATAACAAGCAAATACAAACAAAGTAATCGTGGGATTACCGTCATAGTATTGAAAACCACAGTCTTGCAATCAGGAAGGATGCTAATCGAACGAAGCGGCAGGTAGAAGTCCTCACCCCGGAACTTAACAGTATGTGCTATTCTGCTGTTGTTGTTAGTCAAGAAAGCAGCACATTCTTTTGATCCTGGAATCTCAAACCAACGAGCCTGCACAGGAGATAGATAAACATAAGTATCTATAGTTGATAAGGAGCTTGTGAAATGGCAGTATCAGAAGTTTATCAGATGCGCACTTCAACATCTGGGCTCAATCTTGCAACACCAGGAGTCCCCCAAAGCAGAGGCTTTCTGCAGAGATTTATTGACCTATGCAAGTCCTTGAGGTGACCATATTTTGGTTGCCTCTCTAAGCCTATAATATATGGAATGAATTCAGTTAAGAGCTCTAAAAGGACTCAACCTTCTTGCATCATTTCAAATCATATGTTCATACTCACCGAATTCGTCTAGAGGAGCTTCGTCATAGTATCGTGTTGTTATGAACGACGCAGCAGTTCTATCAAGGTTTGTTCCACCATGGTACTGCAGAGCCAGAAATGATTACTATGTCCTTCTCCAAGAAATCGTGGGAGAAGGTAAACGGATGAAATATTTTCTTACCATATAGTAGTTTACTAGACTTCCATTCTTTGAGAACCAGCGAGCAACTGAAAATGCTGTATCTTCAGCTGATCTCTGTGAAGGAGGATCCCCAAACACTCTAAACCTGAAACGATGAAACAAACATCGGCATTGTTAGCCTGAGACAGGAATTTTTCAATGACAATATGCACTGTCTTATACTCACTGAGCAGTCCAGTTTTCAGTCCATAGATAAGGCTTGTTGGGTGCATTGGGGCCTGTGAAGGTATCTCCGCAATGCCTTCCATTGCATGTGTTGATCTGCACAGAAAGTATCCTCGTTTGGTGGATAAAACCATAGAGCAGATAGAGGATTTGTGTGATCCTATTTTAAGTTTTCCTTTGTTCATCAATGTCTCCTTAAAAATATGTTTACAAAAGTTTACCACAGGGCCAGGAGCATCCTTCTGCTTGCACATGGTCCATGGTACTCCTGTTTGCATATTCAAAGCCATGTTTCCCGCCCACTGAACATATGAATCTCCCAAATGTCTGTATGCCAATTGGATGGTATTGTACTCATTTTCAATCTGTAACAATAAGGAGTACGAATCAGTTGACATTCATTCACTGCTGAAACTTTTGAAATGGTAAAAAGCACTTTAGAGCTCAAACCTGACTCAAAATAATGGGGCCTCCTTGTGAAGCATATAGCTTCGCAGCTTTCATCTTCTCAACAACCGTTCTCACATACCTCTCCATATGGAACTGCAAAATGTCACATCTTTAATAGCCGATCGAGTTATTATGCGGTGCAGTCGCAATTACAGCAAATCGCACTAATGATCTATATACAGAAACCGCAATTTAAAACAAGTTCCGTCCAAAGAACATGGATCGAACATCCTTACCTTGTATGGTGCATTATCAGACCGGAAAATGATGCCAGGGACTTCTCTTAACCAGTATGGGAACCCTCTACAAGATTCACCATTACAAACAAAATGTGAGCGACAGATTCAAGATACCAGATGACAGATGACAGAAGCTCTTAAAAAGAACATCTCTCTTATTTCTTCCATGTTCTTACGTAGATTCAACAGAAAGTGTTCATTAAGTGGATTAACAAAAAGATCAAATGAACCTTACCCATGGTTCCACTCTGCCTGGATGAATGGTCCAAGCCGTAGATACACATACAGTCCATGCTCACCAGCCATCTTGATGAACTTCACAACGTCATAGTTCCCTTCAAAATTGAACTGCAAATGGCAAGATTCAATTGAGTACTACACTGTCCTCCATAAATCTCCAATCTTCTTTCTACATATCAAAAGTTCATGTACACGATACCTGACCCTGCAAAGGCTCGTGAATGTTCCAAAACACATAAGTTTGGATCACATTCAAACCTCCACGCCTAGCCTTGTAAAGCAGGTCCGGCCACATCTGCATCCAGATGAACAAACAAACCATTAGTTCATTGAAACAAAACCAATCCTATGTCATTCGATCAAAAACTTTATGTGCATTACGTCTGGAGTACTACGAGGGTAATGAATTGACCCAGAAAACAAAAGCTCTCTCTGCCCATTGATGATCAATGACCTTGCATCATAAGTAACACCTGTAGGTTTATCATCAGCAATGGCAGAAGAAACAAAGAGTAGAGGAATGAGGCTAATGATTAAACATGAAAGATAGCTTCTTGTTAAGACCATCTTCAGTAAACTCTCTCTAGGTTGATAGTAACTCATCAAACAAGAACACAAATTCTTTTCAAAGGACGCTAATGTGGTAAATAAAGCTAATATATTTGAGCTGAAGTTAGGGGGTCTCCTCTCTAAGGAGGCACTCAAACTACCGCTGAAAATGGAGGCCAGCTCGGAATCAGTTCTATAAAGGAAACATCAAAGGTCAATTCAGGGTCTCGGAGTTGGAGCAAAACTCGGGCCATTACTGTTTCTGGCATTCTTGTTCAAGCAACTTGGTCACCATCTTCATTTACTATTCCTGGAAGAGAGAAACAAGCCATAGTTAACGTGTAAGACACAAAAAACTGTCGTGATTCTTAGCTCTTTAGCTCGTATGATTCGGACACTGACTTGCTATTTTTATAGTTTCTCTACTAACTAAACCATTGGAACTTAGTTAGAGCATGTAACTCACGTTCTAGATATGTTCTGTTTTAGACAACCAATGACTAGGTAACCGCGAAGTTTAACTGATTTAACGGTTTTTTTGCCACCTTTAACAAACTCAAAACGTCGAGATGATCCTTCTAAACAAGAACTTCACCTCTAGGCTCTATTGTTTTGGAATTTATTCATTCTCATTAGAATAAATTATAAGGCTACATAAATGGAATTAGTGTGACTTGATACTTTTCATTTCAATTCCTTGATAATTATTGGAATGAAAACCCGAAATTGTTCCACCAATTTAATAATGAAATCTTGAATCGATTAATTTTCAATTCGATTTTAAATTTTCGATTCGATATAATTTAATAATCTTTATTATTAAAATTTGATTAATTAATTAAATAATTGGTCAATTTTCAGAAACTAATCAATTTTTATAAGTAAAAATAATTAAAATTTATTTTTCAAGATCTTTTTTCAATTTAACTTTAACTATTTTATAGATAAAAATAGTCTTTTTCAATTATTTATCAAATTCTTTAATTTTATTTAATTTTTAATTAATTTTATGACTTCCTAATATTAGTTGAACCTTTTAAATTTCAAAAATCTATTTTACAAGTTTTTCAGTCTGGTTTCAAATATTGGAAAAAATTATAAGGTCAAATATGTGGAATTAGAGTGGTTTTGATACTTTTAATTTCAATTCTTTTATTTTAAAAATGATCACTTTATTAAAATAAAACTAATTTAATTTAAAAATTTTTAAATATGTAAACCAAAATCAAGTTTTTTTGGTCATTTATATTAAAATAACATCTTTTTTTAACAATAATTAGAACTTAAATTTAGGAATGTTAATGGGTCAGATCAGGCTCGGATCAGCTATGGTAGCCAATCAGACCACGGGCTGACCAGCTCATGCCCACTCCAAAATAACGTCATTTTGGAAATAACAGGTAGGCCGACTATGGTTAATCCATGGCAAGTTCAACTCAGTCCAAAAGCGAGTCAGGCCAATTTTGTCATCTCTTCTTAGAGTTACATAATTTAATTTTAAAAAATGTATTGAATTTGAGTTTAAAATTAAATTTAAAAAATTAAGTTTATTAATAAGTTATTTTTTTGTGACCACAAAATCACATGATTAAGACCACAAAATCACATGATTAAGTTACGAAAATATTCTCTTTGAAAAAATACAAAGGAAAGATTGACCGCAAAATAAGGAGCCTTACATAATGGATACGTTAACTTTTTAACACTTCGAATCTATGTGAGATTTATACTAAATGTTAATTTATTATATTATTTATAACTTTATATCTTACAAAAATATGATTTATATACAATTTTGTTATGAATTATGTTTATTATTTTGTATAATATTGTAAGAGAATATATTTTTATTTCAAAATAAGTTTGTATATTTATTTTATTTTAATAAATTATTTATATTATATGTAATTAATAAAATTTAAAATATAAACTTATCGTTTCTCTATTCAAAAAATGTAAATAATTATAATAAGAACTTTAAAAAACAAATTGGAGCTTAAATTTTAAAAAATAATTTAGGTTTAATTTTACTGAAATTTCGAAATAAATTCTTAGCGAAAACGTCACCGTTTCTACCAATATACTACCATTTTGTTTTCCCTCCAAAAGTTTCACCTCTCCCTCCGCTTGCGCAACAAAACTAAAGCCCTCTGGTCATGGAGATGGAGTCTCATACACTAATGTCGACCCACGAAGAGGACCTCGATCTTCTCCTCTCTCTCCAAGAACATGTTTCAGAAACCCCTCCTGGTTCTCCGGGTATTTATACAGATGGTCTTCGTCGTTTTGTTTACCTGCAGTTCTCCATCTTTTTTCTTGTTGTTGGTGTTTTCTTTTTTCTTTTTTTTGGATAAAATCGTCAACTTTGTGCCTTTTTTTTCTTCTTTTGATGTACAATTCTGATCTGGGTATCTCTTAGTTTAATGTAAGTTCGTTCTCTAACAGTTCATGAGTCGTGTATTGTACTTTAGTAGCATAATCATAAGTTGGAACATTTACTTACCAGAAAAATAAAAATCTTATGTTGGAGTATTGAGCATTAATCTAAAGTCTGCTACTGTCATAGGTATAATATTAATCTGGGTCTTTATTTTTTGTGTTGAGGCTTGATCTGGGTATCTCTCAGTTTCATGTAAGTTCGCTCTCTAATAGTTCGTCAGAAAAAAAAAATATCATAAGTTGGAGCATTGAGCGACATTTTCATGGAAGTTCAATCTAAAGTTTTCTAATTTCTGCCTTCTTAGCTATAAGGTTAATCAGGGTCTTCTTTTGTTTTCTTTTTTGTTGAGTCTTGATCTGTTTCATATAATTTTACTCTGACAGTCTGTGTGTCGGTTGTTGTATGTTAGTAGCATAATCGTACATTTGGGGATTCATTGAAGCTTTTTGAGCGACAAATTCATAAGTTTTCTACTTATAGCATTTCTTAGGCATAATGTTAATCTGGGAGCTTTTCATTTTTGGTTTTCCTGGGTTTCACAGGCAAGAAATTTTCGGAGTTTATGTTTCCGTACATAAAAATTTGGGACTTACAAAATTAGCAATATGGTTTTTATGTCATTAGAACTTACTATGGATTTGTTTTGTGTTTGGCATGATTATTCAGGATACTTGTCCGACGATGGATCACCCAGACGTAGAAAGCGGGGTGGTGATATGTCTGTCTTTAAAGACTCTGTTCGAGATTGCCTTCACTTTGAGCCAAAACTAGTCAAGCAAACAGAGAAACTTAATAGGTCAAAGAACCCGAGTGACTCTAATGTGGAGAAGTACTCAGGTTTGCGAATAAGGTAACCTTTTAGCTCGATAGACGCTTTGTTCACTGTTAGGTTATGGGGTTGTTCACAAATTTGCTTCTATGTTTTACTTTTCGCTAATGAAATATGGGTTTTTTGTGTCAGTTCACGAAATTTTCCCTGTTTATGATAGTAGTTCGGTATGGTTGGCCTAAATTTGTTTTTTAAGTACAAAATTATGCCAGTGATTCAATCTTACTTCCACCGATTTTCCCTATTGAAGTATCCTTTAAAGCTCAATACTCCATAGTTGATCTTTTCATTTCAGACTTCTCGTATTTTTTTCCAGGAATCAAGTGGTTTCTCCTACAGAGCTCAGTGAGCGTTTCTCAGACATCCGTTTTGTTCGTTTACCATCTATAAAGTAATCTTTTAACTATTTCCATCTTTATTTTTCATGGTTACTTATGGGGCACTGATTTTTTCAGTTAGTTCACTTGCTTATATGAATTGAGTGTGTCTTGACAAGAGTTTTATGAGCTTCTATCCAACATATAATCACAATGAGGCTTGTTTGGTTCTTTTCCTAGAAATTTATTGGTGGGAGACACTCTTTCGGGATGTTGGGCGACTGTTGGAGTGTTGACTGAGAAGGGGCATCCAAGGACTAGTTCTGCTGGCAAAAGCTATTGCATTTGGAAACTTGGATGTTTAGACGAAAATACTATTTCTGTTTTCTTGTTTGGAGATGCTTATCAACAGAACTGCAAGGAGCATGCTGGAACAGTTTTTGCCCTATTCAATTGTACCGTACGCAAGGACAATCTGGTAATGACTTGCTATCATCACTGACTTAGAGCCTTCTTTTTTCTTTTTCCTCCTGTGTTTACATTAATAAGATTCTAACTCCTAGCATTTTGTTTTCAGAGTGGTTTTTCCTTGAGTTTGTTCTCTTCTAACCAAATATTGAAGATGGGTACTTCAATTGATTATGGAGTTTGCAAAGGAAAAAGGAAGGATGGAATGGCTTGTACAGTAGTCATAAATAAGTATGTTGCAGAAATTCTACAATTCATTTGCAACATTCTGGAGTAGGTGGCACAACAGTTTTCGCTAGGAGTTACATAATGTTAATATGATACACAAATTCTCAGAACATGTGTATGTTTTTTGTTCATGATCCCAAAGGCATAATATGTGCTTTTTTCACTAGGGATTTTGTTGTCAATCAATGTTTCATTTGGACTTTTAAGCGGGTTCTGCTCTATCCTTTTTCTTTACATTAGCCGCAATACAAGTAGCTTTATGACAAAAAGATCATATTAGCTTTTGCAAGGACTTCTTCAGTAACATGTTGAATATTGGAATCTTGGCAATCTGAATTGAGTTGTTTTTTTGATTTCAGACGCCAAGGAATATATTGCAGATATCACAAATCAGTAAGAATCTTTTCCAGTTCTGGTATATCTTTGTTTCTTGGGAGTTGCAAGAAGAAAGGATATGAGAGACAGAGAGAGCTTGACCTCGTACTGAACAAAAATGCTTGCTACCATTTGTTTTCCTATCAATTTGTCTCTGACATCAACTTTCTTCGTTAACTGTTATCATTGTACAGAAAGCATCAGATAGATTTTCCACTGTTCGAACAGAACTTAAGGGAGGGTAGGTGATCACTGGGAGCTTACCTGCTTTTGTTCTTTAATTGTAGTTCCTCTCGGATGATACATCAAACTTGTTTTCCTAAAATCTCAGGAACTTGAGAACAGCCTTTCGGGATCCTCTGAAATCAGAAGGCATTTACTTGGTTGATCCACTAGGTGACAGAACAAACTCGAAGAAGCCCAAGCAGCCAGCAAAATTACTGACTGTGGAAGGACTAAGAAGGGCATTGAGGTTGGTCATATAAATTACAAAGCCACCACTGCTGTTCTGCAATTCTTGCTTGGCCTAAACAATTGATTCTTGCATCTGATTTAACAGTAATGCAGATAAAGTGACAACTAATGCACATTCACAGGGCATAAGATTCCTTAACAAAATCACAGGTTAGAGATGGTCAGCTATCTCTCTTATTGCTGTCTGTCTGCCCGTACAATATCATGATTTTGTATTGGCAGGTGAACAGAATTCAAAAGATTCAAAGAAAGTGTCTGCAACATCAAACGGATCAGTGACTGGCTCAGAAGATAGGTAAGCATTCCTGTACTTGTTACAGTTCACATACCTGACATGCGCATGTGATTTCCAATCATGAATATTCATCTATTATTCCTAGGAAATCATACACAATAAAGGTAGAACCATCAGTGAAAACAGAACAGATGCCACATTCGGATGGAAAAATCGACCCGGGGATGGGCAAGATGATTGAACTTGAGATCTTTGGTTCAGATGAAGAATTGTGAGTCGTAATTCTCCATCACCATGGCAGACAGAGCATAATATTCCCACATCTTGCCAATATTCAGGGAATCGGCGTCAGAATTTTTATGGATGACATCTCCAACAGTCTGCTAGAACACTGAGGTGAACTGATTATGGGTGAATTTGAAGTTTCTAAGCCTTTGAAGATGCAGTCTCCTACACAAGAGCTCGAAATCAAAAAGCTGTCATGTTTATGTAGAGCAGTGAGTTCCATGATGTCCCCTTGGCTTCATTTTGGAGAAAATCTTCAAGCTTAGTCATTAGTAATGACTAATCTTAACTTTGTTCCAAGCCATTTTAGAGCTAAGATTAGAGTTATTGTTTGTCAAACAAAACTATCAAGAAAGTTCATAGAGATTAACCTATTAGGCAAAACTCATTGGCACTAAAGTCAAGTATTTTAGATGATTGTTCTATCAAAGTTTTTGTTACACATAGCAATAGGGTCCAGGTCTATTCAAAGTTTGGCCTTGAGGGCTATCTTGAGTCTTGACTAGAAAAGTTCAAACGGATTGAATGTTTGATCAAAAGGACGTCATTTTGAGTAGCTTGTTCGGTTCAGGTTTGAGTTCAAACTGCATAGCGGAGGTCAGTTTGGGTTTTTGGACTATATTTGAGCTGTGTGTTCCTTGGTTCAGCCCATTTGACCTATTTTCATACTTAGTGAAATGATGGTAACATGCTAATATTTTATATAATACTTTGTAGACTATTGTGCATACTTGATATTTTACTCAATGTTCACTTGAAAGATAGAGCTTGTGATTCTACTAATATAATGACAAATTGTTAGGTCAGGTGTGATTAGTCATCACTAATGAAAGCAAATCTTGCATGGAAGTTTTTATATATAAGCCTAAGAAAAGTGAAGGATTAGGTATAGTCTTTGGCATATTGAAATCTGAGTTGTTACATTTCATTTTCCTCTTAGTTATATATAAAAGCAGACTTAACAATCACACCTAGGATTGGTGTGATCTGTTCTATATATCACCAACCATATGGGAAAGCATAGTTGTTGGGTAGGCTATAACTAAATGGTCCATGTTTTGAAAGCATTGAATTGTGGTTAAGATGTCAAAGAAGATATAATTAAAAAGCTCTCTCAATTATATGAGTAGGTGACCTAAAATGAACTTTTAATTAGTAAATGACCACACCAAATTTTAAATTATAATTTGCAACTAAAGTGTGATTACATAAATGTTACTATAAATATAATAAATTAATTGTTATAGACTTGAAAGTATCTACAATATTATATTATGGATGTAACTATAGTATTATTATGCAATTTAAAATTCTAAATTATAATTAATAATATTTCATAATATGATTAAGACTTTAGCACGAGTGCATTTTAATACAACTTAAATAAGGGTTGGTTTAGGAGGGCGGTGGCGGTTGATAACCTACTGAAATCAACCTGTTGAAACGATAAGTACTTATTCTCAATAAGTATTTATGTGTTTAAAATTGCTATTTTGGTAACTGTTAAAACGTGAAAATAGGTATTTGACAAGTGCGGTTGTGGTTGCTGAAAAGAAATAAAATGATTAAAAAGCTTATTGATTTAATAAACTATTAATTGTTGTATAAATAATTAATATATATATTATTAGTTATACAAATTTAAAATTATAAATAAGAAAATATAACTAAAATAAATTTGGGTTATTAATGAAAAGTAAAATTTTTACCGTAGAAGCAGTTTTTTACTACAACTCTCTTTCTGCTTATTGATTTCTGCGGTGGAACCGCACATTTTTCCAAACTCAGGTTGCTTATCTCAGATCCAAACATGTAACTGCATTTGAAAACTGTAGTGAATAAGTACTTATCTCCACTGCACCACAGATTTAAACTCAATCTAAATAATAAAAATAGAATTAATCGGGTTTCCAATTAACTTCAAATTTGAGATAATTTTTAAGTCAAACTGAAATAATGATATTTTATGTAAAAATTGATTAAATTTTATATTATATATGAATAAAAAAAGAGATAATTCATTGCTAATGATAAAAATGTTGTGGTGGTTAAAAGAGGAGGTTGAGCCAAGTTATCAGGGGCAGGGGTACTCAAAACCCCTAATCATATCAAAAGATACCAAAAGTTGTTGTGAGATTAATCATGTCATGTGATCCATTACAGTTGATGGTTGTTCAGTTTTCTGCGTTTTTGGTAATGCTTTGGTGTCTCACATTGATTCCAATCAATTCATCATTTTCACTTCCCTGTGAAGCCAATCACCACCAACTTTACTATTCTAAGAACAACTCATGAGCGATGGATCACAGGTCTTGTTAGGGATTTTGTTTTGTTGGAACCAGATTTTGAACAAACTTTTGAAATTTTCATGAAGATTGGGAGATTTCCCTGTTAAATTAGATTTGAAATTTCATGATTTTAAAGTATTTATAAGTAAATTGGTTTGAGTATTTACATAAATTTTATATTTAAGGTAAATAAATTATAAAACGGAAGAACTCGCAGTCACTGTTATTTGGATGCGTACTAAGTAAACTTCTGAATTGATGCAATAGTTTACAAATTACACTAACCGAGTACTCTGCACTAGGCAAGTCTGTACGATAGACTTGATCGAGAGAGCGTAGATAAGAAAATTCAAATACAGAATCTTTTGACTTCATGCTCTCCACTCCACCAACTCGAATATAAAAACAATAGGGTTAACATTTTTTATAGTTTGATCCTTTTATATTTTAGAAATTGTTATTAATTTTTAAAAATTATTTAAATTTTGTTAAGGACATAATTTTGAAATTGTGAATATAAAAATAATAAATATATTAAAATTGTTATAATTAATATTTATTATGCAGAATAAATAATATTTTTAGAACATAAAAATAAAAATTTCAAGGTAATCTATCATAATAACTCATTTTCTTATAAAAATATGGGCATTATTTATCTATCTGTGAACATGAAGCATATATTTCCTTGATTTTCTAATTGTAAAAATTAAAATATTATGTAATTTAGATAAATATATATGAAAATGTAAATTTTTTTTTGGGAAAAAAAAGGTTAGAACTTGGAGTCCTGAAATATAGGTAAACCATTTATAGCTGTGTTAGAGCTGTCTTTCTCTTCCATCTTTTTCATGAGCAACCCCCAAAATTTCTTGCTTTATTAGCTCCCTTAATTTGCTGACTTGGGGTTACGGTGGTGGACGTGGAAAGTTCACATTTTTCCCTGACTTTCTGTTTGTTTCTCGAGAATTGAGAAGTGGGTCTTGCAGAAATTGTGCTGAAGAAGATAAAGAAGTGAAAAAGATGAGTGCTTCAAGATTCATAAAGTGTGTCACTGTCGGTGACGGTGCTGTGGGCAAGACTTGCATGCTCATTTCCTACACCAGCAACACTTTTCCTACTGTATGTATTGATTGCAAGTCCTGTTTTTTCCTTTCCCTTTTGTGCGTTTGGTTCTTGAGAAAATGTTGGGTTATGGTGAAGTCAACGAAGGTTAATGCAAGTTGTTGACTTGGATAATGGGTGGTCGTGTGAATCTTGGAGTTTTTTGTTTGTCTCTAGGCAATATGTATGTGCGAAAAGTGAATTACTTTTGGAAAGCTTCTTCATTTTTAAGTTGCATCACCTTCATTCTGATAACGTGTTCTCGGGTTCTTTAAGGTGGAACCTTGTGTTTGGAAGTTCATTCTTAGTGGTTTGACGTTCTTGTCTCTACTTGGTGAAGTTTAAGGGGAAGAAACTTATGGGATTATCTCTGTTTCTTATGTTTAGCTTTAACAAGATCAGAAAATCTTTACTTTTTTTGTCTATCTAATTCAGGTTTTAAATTCTTGGGGATTATTTGTGTGAAGTTTCTTCATAATCTTGTAAAGCAGTAACAGTTGACATTCTTAGACTTGATCTCTGAACATTTGGTACTCGAGAAAGGAAGCTGTCATCTATGCTAAATGTTATATCCTCATGTTAGGGAATTTTTGGAAGGGTGGGTAGTTTTTCTTTCTTAACTTGGCTAACCAAAATTCAACTGAAAGGTATAGCTTTTAAAGGTTTTGTAGCATTATTGAATGAATAAATGGTCATAATTATTTGGTTCTAGCGAGAGTTTATTGTTTTGTTGCTTTTGTTCTGTATGCCTTTTCTCTTTTCATAAATAGATTCAAATTTGGCAGTGCATTTTACTATAACTATTCTTGGTTTCAACTGCTGTGTAAGTAGATGAATTGAGGTTAGGAATTTTATCTTTTTTGATTACCTGGCGTCTAGATCATTAACCAAGAGCACGATCTATTTGCTCTAACTACTCTTCCTAAATTGAGTTAACTAGGACTCTTATCTATTTGGTTGCTGACAACTATTCAGTTGAGTTTTCTTGGTTTAGTTCATATCATGTTTTTGGGTTGTAATGTATAAACCTTCCATTAGTCAACTTAGTAAACCTTCCATTAGTCAACTTAAAAAACTTTTCCAACTTTATTTAAACTGTATGACATTCAGTTTTGTTGCAGAACACACAATATCTTTCTTGTTGTTAAAGATGGTGGCTTAAATGAGATCTTTCGAATGAATTATACTTGACACTAGATGACTGCAGCATGGTATCTTTTGTGTTTTAGTAACTGTTTGCAGTGCATGCATGCCTCAGTTTTCTTTAAATGTAATACGCTGTTGCTATTAGCTTAATTCACCTGTCTAATATGGGACAATGTTTCTAACGTCATGAATTCTGTGTTTTTTACGATCTGCCATGGAGCAGGACTATGTGCCAACTGTATTTGATAATTTCAGTGCAAATGTGGTTGTGGATGGGAGCACTGTCAATCTAGGATTGTGGGATACTGCTGGTAAGTCCATAGGACCATAGCCTGTAAGATCCCTATCTAATCTTGATTTTCGTGTAATGGACTTCTTGCATTTATTTTATGTAACAGGCCAAGAAGATTACAATAGGTTAAGACCTCTGAGCTATAGAGGAGCAGATGTTTTCCTGCTTGCTTTCTCTCTCATTAGCAAAGCGAGCTACGAAAATGTTGTGAAGAAAGTGAGATCTGTATTAAGTTTACAAGCTTCTTTCGTACCTTTTTTAGACTGATGCTTAATACAATGATGTACTGATGGATTTACTTTCTGCTTATTCTGAATGGTCAGTGGATTCCGGAATTGAGGCATTATGCACCTGGTGTTCCTATTGTTCTTGTTGGGACCAAGCTTGGTTAGACTCTCCTCCCTTTTCCTAATTTCAGTGGTGTTTCTTTTGAGACTTTTTACTAGTTATAGATGGTAATTGAGATTTTAAGAAATGTTTATGATTGTCAAAACAGGAACATATTTGAGCATCTTTGCCATTAATGATGGATATTTCAGTAGTGCATGATGAACTTAAATTTATGTTCAACAACAGGAACAAATTAATTAGACAAGTTTTTGATTCCCTGATATTTACCAACGGGTTCCTGAAATTCATTTCCAGGGTACAATTCTTGAGTTGAATCCTTGTGGCCTTTGGCTGTGAGAGGAGAGACTTAAGACAATAACAGATGACTCAAAAATCTCCTTATTAGTAGTTTGCACCTGCAGTTTGTGAAAGTTTCTGGAACACTTCTGTTTGTATATATACTTGAATGGAGATCTGGTCTCTCAAAGGGTTTCTTACCCTGAATAGTTAACGCTAGAGACTGCATGCAACCACTTTAGTTTAGATATCCGATTATTCCAATTGCTTGTCAACTATAGAATAAGTGAGTCAATTAAGCCCAAAAGTGACTGAGTTCTAATGGCAACTAAATATACTGCTTGTAGATCTTCGAGATGATAAGCAATACCTTTTAGATCATCCTGGTGCAATTCCCATTACCACGGCTCAGGTGTCATTTCCTTACCACTGATTCAGTTTTCTCACATATGTAGCTTGGAAGCATTGTCTTTCTTCTGCAAGAAAATAATGAATATTTCTTATGTATATTTTTGGTTTCTGAAGGGAGAGGAGTTAAGAAAGATAATTGGTGCTCCCGTTTACATTGAATGTAGTTCTAAAACGCAGCAGGTACGTCATTTTATTATTCTTTTTACGAGCTTAAAGGAAAGCTGTATTGCCGACAGGATTGATTTCAATTTCCATTTTTTTCGATATAGAATATTAAAGCTGTCTTTGATGCGGCCATTAAAGTGGTTCTCCAACCACCAAAGCAGAAGAAGAAAAAGAAGAGAAAGACACAAAGGGCCTGTTCTATACTGTGATTTCCAAATGACGCTCTGCGAGGAAGTAGGAACTTGACCAATTATGCGATCCTCTGTTAGTCTCTAATCGTACCACCATATGGAGCAACAGGATGTGGTCTATAGTCTTTAGTGACGGAAGTAGAGAGAACTCTATAAGCATAAAGTTGCGTTCGTATGTGTGTATGTTTTGCATGCCGGGTTGAGTTATCAATCTGTAAATGAATGATTTCGTTTATGTTTGTTAACATCACTCCTTCATATATTAATAGAATGAGGAAATTTCTTTGGTAAGATACCGAATCAGTGTGCCGAGCATCATGAACCTGTTGTATGCACTTAAATGATCTTAATGCAAGCTTGGTTTGACGTTGAATCGTCACCAATGATTTCAGTTGATACTTTCTGGCATGTGTTGCTTTGGTTATCAGAAACCAGGAAATCGAGGAGCAGTTGGGGAGACCAGGAATTAGTATCCGGTTTATGAACAAAGTTTGCATCTGTAAGAATATGATATACATTGTCTATTTTAAGGATATTGCATGTCAAGTTTTCTGTGGTGCGTTTCAAACTTCTTAGCTCCAAAACTTTCCTGTATTCTAAAACTTGGTAGTGTTCATGCACGCTAGCTAAGATCGAATATTTTCTTTTCAAGATGTAGATTTGTGTCTAGTGGTTTCCATCAATCAGATAGCAGAAGGTACCTGTTACATACAAGTCCTAAAGGGTATCTTCCAAAGATTAGATAAAATCAAATAAAAGTTGGAAAGTCACAAGTGCAAACTGATTCAAACAACAATTCTGGTTGAGTTTAGAAGAATCAAAAGAAAATATGGTTTTTCCATAATGAAGTGAAACATGGAAAGAAATGGTTGACCTCGAAAAGAGAAAATTAAAAAAGGCAAGAAATGAATCTATACTTTATTGATCAACTGATTATGAAGGAAAAAAGTCTTTATGTCAAATCAAAAGGTTTCAATTTTTAAAGTTTAATGACACATATCTCTCTCAAATTGTTCCTTTAAGAACATTGTATTCTTTACTTGCTAACTTTTTCCTGGAATTTATACCATGTCCACTTTCTTCAGTGTAAAAAGAATTAGTGGACCTCTTTCATTTCTCTTCATCAGGACCACAAATTCCTCTATTAAATCCACCGTTGTCTTTCCTTATGAGGGTATCTTCCATGTCTGGTTTTCTTGATTGCAGGTGCTATAATCTCCGAACCTTGTCTAGCCAAATTTACCTGAATGGCTTCAAAGAGAATCCTGAAGGAGCTAAAGGACTTGCAAAGAGATCCTCCAACTTCCTGTAGTGCAGGTAAATCATGAACATGAAGGTTCATCATATGCCATCTGAGTAAAAAGATTTCTTGCTGTGAAGGTTGTTTGATCGTCTTGTTCTTGAAATTCCAGGTCCTGTGGCCCAGGACATGTTTCACTGGCAAGCCACAATCATTGGTCCAAATGATAGTCCTTATGCTGGAGGTGTTTTCCTTGTCACCATCCATTTTCCTCCTGATTATCCTTTCAAACCTCCCAAGGTATAACAGGAAACAGAACTAGGCTCTTTTCTGTTTTTTTTTTTTTTCTGAAGTTCATATCACAATACTCCTCTTGTAAATTGTGGTTTCCAGGTTGCCTTCAGGACCAAGGTTTTCCATCCCAATATAAATAGCAATGGCAATATCTGCCTGGACATTCTGAAAGAACAATGGAGTCCTGCACTGACCATATCTAAGGTTGTTACTTTGAAAAGGAATTTTATAGTGAAACTTTCAGGCACATTCCTCTTCATATTCATAATCCTGACATTTTGTTCTCTTTCAGGTTTTACTCTCCATATGTTCACTGCTTACAGATCCAAATCCTGATGATCCACTTGTTCCAGAAATTGCTCATATGTGTAAGACTGACAAATTCAAGTATGAATCTACAGCTCGGAGCTGGACTCAAAAGTATGCCATGGGATAAAACCTGGAACAGATCTTTCTATATTCTGACATGAATTTTTTTCCGTAATCTGTAACTGGAGTTGCTAAACTTTTGTTATCTGAGCATCATCAGAGATGAATAAACAGCTAAAAAACTATGGCTTCTGTGCACTCCTGATAATTCTGCATTGCGTTTGGAATAAAATGGATACATTAAGATGATAACTGTTGATGGTTTCTGTAAAATAGCAAATCACCTGAAATTGAAAGGGAAAGCAACCACAAAAGTTTCCAAATTGAGGATCGTCAATAGTTATAAAGTTTTTGAAGCAAAACAGTTCATATTACAACGGTTTGATGTATGAAAGACCGAAAAAATGAATACTCATGGAAAGTTCTGTGATATTAAGAATCCTGACATTTTCCAGGAAAATCACATCCCATGTCTGGAAGATGACTAGCCAATCTAAACTAGTCTAAACAAGTATGTACGGCTCTGGTTGGCCACCAGTATCTAGTCAATGACAAGATTCTGAGGAAATGGGTGACCACAATCCTTAAAGTTTTGATGACCCAAGGTTAGATTAAGAATGTTGAATTCAAGTCTTCGAGTTCTGATCTTTTCATGCTCTGGTTGGCCACCAGTATCTAGTCAATGACAAGATTCTGAGGAAATGGGTGACCACAATCCTTGAAGTTTTGATGACCCAAGGTTAGATTAAGAATGTTGAATACAAGTCCTCGAGTTCTGATCTTTTCATGGCAGTATTAGGTTGGGTTGGAGGTGATTTGTTTGTCAATGTTGTTTGATTTAATTAGTTCTAGACAGGAAGACCAAACATAGTAGCTCATTCGAATTGGTAAAAACACACTGATCTGATCAACTTGAAGTCAATGGACAAATTTTGATTTAATCAAGTTTATGGGGTTAGAAATTTTTTTCGAGCTTTAAGACCAAGGGACCTGGCCTAACTGTGAACTGCAACAAGCAATATATTACAGCTTTAAATGGTGGTGGATAAAACCAGTTTGAAATCAACATCAACCTTCATTTGACCGAGATCGAACCAAGTCCCAAAAGAATTCAGGGTTAGACCAGGCTTCGGGTTCAAGAAAGGTCGGCCCAAGATATCTCACACATATACTCATATACACAGCTTTGGACTAGGTTCAACTCAAAAGGCCATTCTTATAAACAAGCTTGGGCTTTTTGAGTATACTTGAACAGGATCAAACCCACTTTTTAAAATATATTTGAACACGATCGTAAGTTTAAATTCGAAATTATCATTTTTTTTTATCGTGAACTCAAAATTTAAGAGGTTTAGATCCGAACCAACTAATTGTCATTCTTATCTTTGAAAGCATGACAAAACAATGACATACTTTAAACACAAAAGTGATGGTACTCTCTTATGCCAAGTAGATTTCTAGTACCATTCCCTAATATTCACTATATATATAAATAAATGTATATAATTCCAAAAGCTGGTACTACATTTATGATTCACATTATTCTGGGAAAAGATTGTAAGTAGGCCCATCTTGCCAACAATCTAAAACATCAAACTCTCTGTATTAAATTACCTATCTTGCTTTTCTGATAAAAAATTGGAAGATCCTTGAAATTTTTATCAGGATGGAGAACAAACACTGAATCCCAAATGAATTTTCATGTACCTGCATCGGGTTTTGAGTCATCTGTACGTAAAAAAAAATGGCCTGTCTGGCTCAGCCTATTGCTATCCATAGAAGAGACTAAGATGTACTTTGGAATCTTTAATTATATTACAAAAGGGTCACTTAATTCTTTTGCAGATTAGAGCAGCAAGCATCATGAGATGGTGACATTTTAACCAATATGCTATAACCTATAGAATCACAATACATTTAGTTTGTGAACAAAAACCAAACCCAACCAACTTGAAGTAGATGGCTAATTCTACAATCTAATCAAGCAAAAATGTGCAGATTGATTCATAAGATGTGGTCAGGGACTCCCTAAGAATTGTGAAGCATTAAAATCTTGAGTTCTGAGTTTCTTAAGTTCTTTGAGTCTAAGCCTTTAATGATCATTTATATCGAACCCGCGCTTGGCTTTAAATTGTTAGTTCGTCAAATAATTTATTTAAAACATGTAACTACTCTCTATGCAATTTGCAGTGTAACATGCTTCTGCTTGGAAATGTGTTCTTGATCATCTTAGGGGTTTACCGAGCAAGAACAAATTCTGATTGAGTAACAATTTTGATCCGAAAACTAAAGGCTAACTAGAAAACCAATTTTTCTTTTTTTTTCCTTAAATCACAAAAACTTTTTCTTAACCACTTTTCGCGGTAATCCTCCTTCGCCGACACTCTGATTCTATCTTCTTGTCTTTTTTTGGTTTTTAGTACTCCTCTTCCTCTTCTTATCGTTTTCTAAGAGAACCCTTCTGTTTAAACCAACCATTATCCCTCCAAAGACGCATCTTTGAGTTCATCAATGGCCTCTTTAGCTCTGTTATAGGATTAATTTGTGGTAAAGTTTGGCATCAACTTCGTTTTTAATGCCTTCTGGACCTCTCATGCTATTATGCTAATGGTAAAAAGCTTTCAGGAACAAGTTTGCTTCTTTTTTCTGTTTTAGGCATGATTCACCCATACTTCAGCTCTTTCTCAGGCTCTGCTGGGTACTTATGTTGATTTTATTCATTGGTGGGAATGAGAATTCTGGTCAGATTGATATGAAGTTTACAAGTTCTTAATATGGTTGTGGGGTATTAGTCCATATAGGATTTTCTAATTTTAGATGGTCTAACCATGTTTTAGTTTCTTAATTGTAGAGGTTGAAACATAATGGTCAGTTCAGGAAGTGGAGAAGCTGTTAAAGTTGCAGGCTTTCTTCAAATCCTAGGAAGAGTGGAAGTTACAGTGATCAATCAAGAAGAGGAAGAAGAAGCTAAGCTTATTGAAAAGAGGAATATATTATTTGGGATACAAATTGACTAGGGATACAAATTGACTAGTCATAGTAGAGAGCTGCTTAGCTGGGTTCTCCTGAAGGTGGCTGAAACTGGGAGATCGAGTCACTGCAATTCGAGTTTGTCTTAGTTCAGGTGGTCATTTCAGCATCCCATAAATTCAATTACTCATTGATATGTTGAGTTGAACATGTTTAATGTTTCTTGTTCATCGCAATTTTTTGATGCAGGATAGTCTTTGAAACTTCAGCCCTTGTTGCATAGTCAGAAGTATATGTATGGTGAACTTTCTTTCCTGAAGTAGGTTCGTGACTGCAAACGCACTTTCAGTTTCTCCTTCATTGAATGATTAGGAAATTAACAGGCTTTTATGCGCTGAGAATCAGGTAAAGCTCACAGGTCAGATCAGGTTTTCGTCTGGAAGACTCTAGTTAGAGATGGGCAGAATCATTCCGCTGTAACGCTCCAAGGTATGCGAAGCTATTAGAGTGAAGGTCTGCATTGATCGTGTTTGTCTATTCTCTTCTGCTTGAGCTCAGGAGATGTCATTTTCAGGAGTTGGGATTCAACAGCTAGGTATTGTGCTAAGAGATTGCCTCCAACTACTGATGTTTTGGCCATCCACAAGGAGAAAATCGTGTTCAGAAGGTTTAACCACAGCCAACTAACAGGTTTGGTATTTATTGTTTGAAGCAAGACCAAATTTTTCTGATATCCTAAGACAAATATTCATATAATCTGCAGTTATGTCAGGCCTCAGGGGAGATCCAAAACCAAGTTTCAGCGTAACTGAGAGTCCCACTAGCAGAGAAGTCCAATCGGAGTTTGGTGATTCTGATGCAGACACTGAAATGTCAGGTTTTGATGTAGTAACAGGAAATGGAAGAGAAGACTTGACAGATGAAAGTTCAAGCCTTGTGTGTGCACATATGAAGAGACCAAGTTCTTCTTTTACAGGAGAGATTTTGGATCACAAGCCTGGTTGGCCACTTCTCCGAGTAGCAAGTATTGATAGTCCAAAAGCACTGCAGTCTAAGCAATTGTCTGTTGTGCAGTGGGTCATGAACTTGCCAAATCGTTCCCCGTTGCAAAGACCTCGAAGTTTAAGTAGATTACTGGAGATGGAAAATAGGATTAGTCTGTCAGGAGTAGGTGAATCAGAAAGGGACATGGAGATTCTGCTAAAAACAATCTCTTCAACTTGCAAATGGTTCAGTTATGAGATCCTGAAAGCTGCAACTTCTGATTTCTTTTCCGGTTTGTACCATGAAACGATCATCTGATATAAGCCATTTACCCTTCTGATTGTGTCATCTGATGCAAGTGTAATCTCAATGTCAGGAAATTTGATTGGAGAAGGAGGATGCAACCGAGTGTATAAGGGAATACTTCCAGATGGCAAGCTAGTGGCGGTAAAAACTCAGAAGTCCTCACAAGCTGCAATAAAAAATTTTGCTCGGGAAGTTGATATCATCTCCTCATTGAAACACAGGCACATCAGTCCTCTTCTGGGGATCTGTCTTGTAGATACTGAACTCATCTCAGTTTATGACTTGCTTTCTAAAGGCAGCTTAGAGGAAAATCTTCATGGTAAAGGTCATTTAAGATGCATCTATGAACACTAATTTCAATAAACGTTGTTTGAAATGACGGTGATCTAACATTTCATAATAGGTTTCGGGGAAAACAAAGACAATTCTCAGTTATTGTCGTGGGAATTGAGATACAAGTTTGCCGTGAAAATTGCAGATGCCCTGAATTACCTGCACAATGAATGTTCTCGGCCTGTTATTCACAGGGATATCAAGTCCTCAAATATTCTTCTTTCTGAAGAGTTTGAACCACAGGTACTCACGCAGACTAATGCAGAGGATAGTTACGCCAGTTTGAGACTGAAATTATTTATGAAGTTATAACATGACTCATAGTTGTTTCTGAGTCACAGTTATCTGATTTTGGTTTGGCAATACGGGCACCATTAACTTCCTCATTTGCAACTCAAGATGATGTTGTTGGAACGTTCGGCTATCTTGCTCCAGAGTACTTCATGTATGGGAAAGTGAGTGACAAGGTTGATGTCTATGCTTTTGGAGTTGTTCTACTCGAATTACTATCAGGGAGAAGACCGATTGCTTCTTCAGAGTCTCCCAAGAATCAAAAGAGCTTGGTTATGTGGGTAAGAGCCTTTTCAGTGATTAGAATGTTCAACTATAGAAGTTCTGTGTCTCTTAACATTTAGTTTTGTGAGTTTAGGCAGAGCCAATAATAGAGAGTGGTAATGCAAGGAGCATACTAGATCCAAATTTGGAAGGAAACATTGATGAGGTTCAGATGCAGAGAATGGTACTTGCAGCAACACTCTGCATCTCAAGATCTGCTAGCTGTCGTCCTAAAATTACCGAGGTTCCTTGATTGGAAAGAAATTCACAAGTTTATAATTTTTTATGTTCCTTTAACAGACCCCTTAACATTTAATTTTCAGATACTAAATCTTCTAAGGGAGGGCCATGGCGTTGAGAAATGGATGAACTCAAAGGATCCAGATCGTTCAAAAAGGCAAGTCGAGGAAGACAATGAAGTTTATCCGAATTCTAGGGCAGAGTTACATTTGAGTCTTGCTTTGCTTGATATTGATGATGATACTACATCTCTGAGTAGCTTGGAGAAAGGAAATCATATCTGTTGGAGTCGGTCGTCGAGCTTCGATTAGTTTTTCTCAACCTCTCATTAACACTTAATCTGTTACCTGAGCAACTGTAAATGTAACTTGAAGTCATGTCTATAGTGATTTGTGTGCATTTCAGTATGCAGGAATCAATGTCCAGAAAATAGAGAAGAAAGTTTCAGACTAAACAAACAATTATAAGATTTTTCTGATAGACAGGTGCAATTATTGTACTTGCAGATAAGTTCTGCAGCAAAAGACAATCCTGCAAAAACCCTGCAAGCATAGTTATGATTATAGTTTGATCATTAGCTAGATACAAAAGATGTTTTATTCAAATCATGACACTATACTTAAGCCATATCTGGTCCAGGTGCTCTCATGAACTTTGGTCTGAAAGAGCCTCTCTAGATCTTCAGGTTCAGTGGGCATGATCTTCCTGACAGAAGGAACCCAATTCCCAGAAAATTGTTGATGTTCTGATGCTTGTTCATTTAAAGAAAACTTAACCCCTTTTTAGCATTTGGTAGTTCAATCATGCAATTCTCAGGTGTTGTTATGGATATGGACTGAGTTTTGGAGAGTAATTCTCCATCTTCAACCTCTAATTCTCTGTCTTCTAATTCCTGTGTTTCATCACAATTATGCCTTTCAGGTTATATTTCTCCCTACTCCAAATTTTCAATTTCCTGCAGGATTTCTTCCTCCTTCAACCCTTTCTCTTCTTCTATTAATCACAATATTTAGATTTCCTGCAAGATTTCTTCCTGCTCTTCTCCTGATATCAAAATTTTAATTTCCTGCAGTATTTCCTCTCCTCCAATTCGTCCTCTTCTTCTCCTGGTATCAAATTTTCAATTTCCTGTAAGGTTTCTTTCTCCTCCAACTCTGCCCCTTACTGTATTAGTAACAAATTTTCAATTTCTTGCAGCTTCTCCTGATATCAATTTTTTCATTGCCTGCAGGATCTTCTCTCCTCCAATTCTTCCTTTTCTTCTTTTGATAACAATTTTTCAATTTCCTATAGGACTTTTTACTCACCTTCTTCTCATATCAATTTTTCAATTTCCTGCAAATTTTCTTCCTCATTGAACTTTTCCTCTTCTTTTTCTAATAACAATTTTTCTATTTCTAGCAAGATTTCTTCCTCCTCCAACTCTTCTTCTTCTGTTAATAACAATTTTTCAATTTTCTACAGGATTTTTTCTTCCTCTTCTTTTCTTGATATCAAATTTTCAATTTCCTATAGAAATTCCTGCTCCTCCAATTCTTCATCTTCTTCACCTGATATCAGTTTTTCAATTTCCTGCAGGATTTCTTCTTCCTCCAACTCTTCAGCTTCTTCTGTTAATAACAAATCTTCAATTTCAAGCAGGATTTCTTTCTCTTATTCTCCTGATAACAATTTTTCATTTTCCCACAGGATTTCTTTTTCTTCTTTTTTTTCCTGATATCAGTTTTCAGTTTTATGCACAATTTCTTCCTCTTCTTCTTCTCCCGATATCAAAATTTCAATTTCCTGCAGGATTTCTTCCTCTTCTTCTTCTCCTAGTATCATATTCTTATTTTTCTGCTGGATCTCTTCCTCCAACTCTTCCTATTCTTCTCCTGACAACAATATTTGTTCTTCCTATAGAATTTCTTCCTCCTCCAAGTTTCTCTTTTTCTGTTAATAACAATTTGTCAATTTTCTGCAAAATTTCCTCTTCTTCTTCTTCGTCTTCTTCTTCTTCTTCTTCTTCTCCTGATATCAATTCTTCAATTTTCTGCAGGAATTCCTCCTCCAACTCTTCCTCTTCTTCTCCTTACAACAATATTTTTGCTTCCTACAGGATTTCTTCCTCGTCCAAGTTTCTCATTTTCTGTTGATAATAATTTGTTAATTTTGTGCAAGATTACTTATTCTTCTTCTTCTTCTTAAATCAGTTTTTCAATTTTCTGCAGGAATTCCTCCTCCAATTCTCCATGTTCTTCTCCTGGTATCAATTTTTCAATTTCTTACAGGAGTTGTTCCTCCTCCAACTCTTCCTCTTCTTCTGTTGATTAAAAATTTTCAATTTCCTGCAGCCTTTCTTCCTCTTCTTTTGCTCCTGATATCAACTTTTCAATTTCCGGCAGAATTTCCCTCTCCTCCAATCCTTTCTCTTCTTCTCCTGATATCAAATTTCCCACTTCCTCCAAGATTTATCCTTCCTCCTACTTTCTTCTGTTGCTATCCGGATTTCCTCCAGGATTTCTCCCACCAACTCTTCCTCTCATTCTCGATGATCACAAAATTGATCTAATTTCACTAAAATTGAGTTAAAGATACGTTTTTTTCTGAATAATTAGAGTATAATTTGGACGAACATAATAAGGAGATTTATGGACTTGTCATTCCCACATAATGCTCTTTTTTTTTTTTAATTTACATCGAAGTCCTTCAGTTAACTATAAATTGACAACGATGGCGGCCTCGTAAAAATTGACTATGGAGGAGAGAAAAGAAGAAAGCAGTCTTCTTTTCGCTTCTCTTTTTGTGGAATCACTTTAAGTCTCTCGTTCATGGAATGTTCGTTCTTTAATGTTTCCTTTTCAAAAGACACTTTACACTTTGCTTGCGTTATCTAGGGTTTTCAATTCCCAGCGCAATAACGGTTTTCTTTCACTGATACAGACACATAATCTCTATTCATCCAAGTGTTTCATTGATATCCTGAAGTTGAATTCTTTTTCACCGAGGCAAGCTTCTAGTTCTTTTTATTCCGATTCTGAATGTGTTTTCTGGTTCCAATTTACACTTCCCTGTATCTGGAAATTCTAAATTTTGTTTCTCGGGATCATTCTTGGATCTCAAGCGAATTTGGTAGAATCAATTGCCTGTTGGTTTGCTTTTGATCGATGAACTAACTCTTAAAACCGCCCTTTTTTTTTGGCAGCTAAGAAGTTATTGATTCATAAGCAGAAATTATCATCTGGGTATTGCTAATTTCTTCCAATTCGGGTCGAATTATCATCTGGGTTGGTGTCAGAATCTGAATTTTGGCTCACCTTATGATGGACGACGGTGAGTTGGATTTGTCGAATCAAGAACTTTTTTCAAGTCCAAACATGAACGAAATGACTACCAGTTGTTCGATGGATAGCTTCTTTGAGGAACTATTGAAGGATACTCATGCTTGTACTCACACCCACACTTGCAATCCACCGGGGCCTGATTCATCCCATACACACACATGTTTTCATGTGCATACCAAAATTGTATCTACACCTTCTGATGAAAAGGCAGCTGATGATGATACTGCAGAGTCAACCGATAAGAAGTGCAAGAAACGACCGACAGGGAACCGGGAGGCGGTACGCAAGTACAGGGAGAAGAAGAAGGCCAGGGCTGCGTCTTTGGAGGATGAAGTTGCGAAATTGAGAGCTTTGAACCAGCAATTGCTGAAGAGGTTGCAGGGGCAGGCTGCATTGGAGGCAGAGATTGCTAGGCTCAAGTGTTTGCTTGTGGATATGCGGGGAAGAATTGAAGGCGAGATTGGATCTTTTCCGTATCAGAAACCCATTAATAGTATGAATTTGGCTAATCCAAATCATCCTGAAGGTGCTCATGTAATGAATCCATGTAATATGCAATGTGATGACCAGGTCTATTGCCTGCATCCAGGAGTAGATGACAAAAGTCAAGAAGATGCGCCATTGAATGGACAGGGATTTATTAGTTGTGAGTTTGAGAATCTCAATTGTATGACAACTCAGAACATACTTACGAAGGAGACATCTCAGAACATACTCATGAAGGAGCTCCCTGGTTGTGGACAAGGGAATGTAATGAAAAATGGCAGCTCTTCAGGAGCAAATAAGCGGAAAGGTATACCGTAAAATCTTAATTCTGTAGAACATCTTTACAATAATGAAGTTCAAGATTCAATTAGCATATTGAAATTGAACTGTGCCAGTGAAATAGATCATATGTTTCATTTAACTTCAAGCATGCAGATTTTGACTTAACAAAATGCCTCATCATTCTAAATGTATACAGTCTTTTCAAAAATCTTACATGCTTGAATCTGTTATTTCAATCCTTTTCCAATCACTTGTTTCAAACTTCTCTCTCTGTCTATTCCTATGAATGGGTTCCATGAGGAACAATGTATGATCTTTATAGTCGTCTTAAGTATCTTTAATCCTATAAGTTGTCAATGATAATTGCAAGAAACTTCTTAGACTTCCTTCTCGTATTCTGTCAACCTAATCATATTCTTGGATCTTGTTCGTGAGATTTTTCAATATTTTGACATTAGCCTAACCGGATTTCATCCATCCATAGGATGTAGAACTTTAACTGAATCCACCTACAGGTTTGATTGGTAACATGCAACAATCCTGCAATTCACATGAAGAATGTGCTGAAAGTGGTGCATTTCTCTTGTTGCCAAGATGCTAGAGAGCGGCTTTTAGAACCTAGTGCTCTTCGTCTTCACTGAGTTGTTCATCCCTCTTTACCATCATCTGCATATTAATGTTGCTTTGGGGTTTGCAACAGCTGATCGTTTGTAAATTTGTAACTCTTTTTCTGTGTGTCTTTTCTGTAGGAGGGGCTCGTGCAGCAAGAGCTGGCTGAGTATTCATCTCTTCACTTTTTGTAAATTGGAATTGGATCTTAGAGTTGCATATCCAGCTTGAGGTATTGCATTAATCCCAAATTTAACTAGCTATGGGATCTTTGGACTATGATTGTAAAGCTGATTAACCTGTAGCTAGTATGAGATGAGTGTCATATGAGATTAACCTCACCCTTTTGTTTGAAACTCGACCTAAATTTACTGAGCTTTTGATTTCTATATCATTATGTACAGAATTGTGCTTAGTTGCTAGAGTTGCTGTCCAGTGGATGCCCTTACTTCTCCTTTTGTTGATTTCCTGATATTATATGTTTCATTATGCTTGTGGCTGTGTTTAAGAAATTGCTCTTCCTGATCTAAGAACTATAAATTCTTGTTTGTTGGATAGGATGGGACATTATTGATGTGAGTATTTTTGTAGTCCGATTGAACAAAATGACATCATTTTAACTGAACAAATCGGTCCTCCCAAAACCAATCTTGTCCGAAATCAATAGGCAAAACCAAAGTTGACCGGACTTTCTAACTGAGCAGATACCACGTCCTAAACAAGACAGGGCATGATCGACGCAATATGTCGATATTCTATAGTTCTTTGGTATAAGCAAGTCAGAGCACCAGCATGGTTGAGAGTAGAAGAATGTTCCTTAGTATTAAAATTAAGAAAAGCTAATCAAATTAATTAAATCATTCTCACATGTAAAGACACGTTCTACTTCCTCTGATCTTAAGTAGAAGATAGAAATTATAAAACACAAACGGCACACCATTCACAATTAGCTAAACCAGTTCGACTGCAAGGACAGAAACAAGGCAAAGAGCCTATTGTCGGAGATGGAACAAAATGTATGACTTAGATTAGTACATTGTCGGAGCAGCTCGTTGAATAAAGCCAGAGATTCATATGCACAGAACCGAAAATGAGGTCGTCTTGATTGGAATCATTCATCAGCAGTTAAAATATCATCCTCATCACGATATATGCTCTCAGCCATTTGCCACACCTGAAGGCTGTTGTCGTCAGCTACGCTTGAAATGACCCATGGCTCATTTTTGTTCCATGAGAAATCTGAGATCTTTGCCTTGTGACCACCATGAGAGAATAGCAGTTCAGGAGGGCCATCATCAGCATCTAATTCCAATTGCTCCTCCCCAACCCTGACAGTATTTTTCACCCCAGTAAGACTAGATTGAATTGTACTCTGGCAGACTCTTGTAAATAAGATTCTTCAAAATGCAAAGAACAATAAATGCAAACAATAGAATCACAAACATTACTTTTAGCACAGGCCTCAACTACAAACTCAAAATTCAATGTTTCATTGTTAGCATCCTATTCTACTTGGTACACTTCGTCTCTGTGTTACTCCTAAGTGGTTAAGAATTCCACAAGACAAAAAATCCATGATGGTTTAAAAGAGAATTCAAATTTAAGAACGTTTAAATGATTAATAAGCATACCTGTTCAGGTCCCAAACATTCAACCTTCTGTCATCAGCAGAAGAAGCTAGCACTGTCTCATGGTTAGGATCCCACTCTACTTGGAACACCTCTTCTCTGTAGGAAACAAAATATGCTCGTAACTTGCCTAAAACAATACACAAGAACAGCTGCAGATCAAGTGCTAAAATATTTGGATGAGAGAGGGGAAGCACATACGTGTGACCACCCAATACATGAAGTGGCACCGACAATTTCCGCATATCGAACAGATTAACAGTAGTGTCTGACGAGGCTGTAGCCAGAATCCATTCATTGTAGGGATTGAATGATAGGTAGTTAACCTAAAGAACAAAGAAACACATGTCAGTGAGAAAACGCTTGATGAGTAGTAAGACAGTGTAAGCCAGATGAGGAAAGTTCACTACTTAGATCGATCGGAAAACAGAGAACTAGGTCTCGTCTTTTAAGCAGTGATTTAGAACACCAATCCCTCGATGCAAAGCCATACTTAAATAAATTACTTCTTTATTCTTAGCATATGTTTACTCAATTTGTGTCCAATGCACAATTTGTCAGAGATCTTGCACATTCAAGTTTGATTGCCTACTCCACCTCTTTCTCATGAGCTTTAACAGAATGTTGGCTTTGATTTGTCCGCAAATCCCAGATAATTAAGCGACAATCATCCCCGACAGACCCAAATAAATTCTCATTCTTCAAATGCCATGACACATCTCCGACCATACTCTCATGAGCCTACAGAAATTCCAACCCCCAAAATCAGTCATTACATACACAATGGATGAAAAGTTCAACATCAGACATTGCCAAATTAAAAGTGAGGTCTTGGGATTACCTCATAAACGTGCATTGCATCAAGCGCTTTACCCTGAGCTGAAGCAGACACATCCCACAAACATATCTTATGATCATGTGAACCACTCAAAAGATAGCCCTGCTTACAGGGGTTCCAAGATAAACCATAACCCTCTTTATCATGACCCCTCAGCCTCAGCTCAGGATCACAACCTTCTTGCTTTTTCTCTACCTGTTTCAAAGCATCAAACACGTAAACCTCACAGTCACTAGTCTTTGCACCAATAATTGCTGGGTTCTGCGGCATACACCGTGCCTTATTCACCTCTCCATCAACTCGTATCTTTTGAGTTATTTCCACCTAGAAAAGAACCAAACTCTTGTCAATTAACACTAAATAACCAAGTAATCATCTTTCTAAAAGTTAGGCAAAAGTTAGCATTTTCTCGGTCAGTAATATCATCGAACACTTCGAACCCACAAACCATCTTCAGAAAATCAACCATAATAATCATATTTTTAACAAAACTAAGACCAAAAGTAGCATTTTTCAGATTTCCAACGGACACATTTGTCGAAATTCCACAAAGAACTCACCTTGGGAATCACAGAATTTTCAGATTTCCCATCAACCCCAAATTCCGCAGCGCCGATGGGAAGCACAGCATCTGCGAGCATGAGAAAGTTAGGAACGTCATCGGAGGTGTGGGTGCCAAGCACGAGCCGGTGGACGGCGAAAGAGAAAGGGTCGTCGGAGCATGGAATGGGAGCGGAGATTGGAACCCAGTGGACGGTGAGAGACGGCCATTCGAGTGGGTGAGAGACGACAAAGTCGTAGAGGAACGGCGTGTTCTTCTTCCACACACTGAACTCCTCTTCAAGCTGCTCTGGACCCACTTCCTGTTCCTCGGTTGACGCCATTTCCGTGACCCGTAGAAGGGTTTTGTGATTCTCGTTATTGGGAATCTATTGAGAAGTGAAAGATTGGGAATTTCAATAGCTGCCTCGTTCCTTGACGCTGGTCTTTGGCGCTACTCTCGTGCTCGAGGTCCCTCGTTTCCCGCCATCAGATAAAGAGCATATGGGTCCTCAAGCCTGAGAATTAGTTTAATGTGATCCGTACGGCCCAATTGAAAATTGGCATATTTCCATAATTTAGAATTTTATATAAGAATGATAAAAAAATATCCGACTCAATTTAGTTCAGGGATGGCAATTTACCCTAAGTCTTATCCTATCGTTCCGATCCTAAGTTAACAAATTAAGCTTAAGTTGATCAGACTACGAGCTGAGCTCAAATTAAAGCTATCTAAGACTTGAGGCTCAATTAAGAGTTACAAAATAACATTATTTTTCTAAAATATTAATAAATCAAGTCAGGTTAATCAGGGAGAGCCCTGGCCTGGCATAAACTCAGTCTAACTCATTATTATCCCTAATTTAGTTCAAATTCAACTTGTTTAAATTTTAGGTTAGTATACAAAATGACTAATTCAACTAAAATAATATTCTTTTAATAAGTTACATCGTTTTAATCAATAACATAATTAAACTTTAAAATAGTTACATTTGATTGAAATAAAATTCGAACTTAAAACTAAAAAAAAAGTCGAATCTTCGTCTAACCTTTTCTCTTTAGTATTGAAATTTTAATCGATATTTTTTAAATGCATGTAAAATCTTAAATGTATATTATCATAATTCACAAATAGTACTTAATTTTTTATTTCTTTGAGTAAAATCAAATTATATAATTTAATTACTTCTTTTTCATAAAAGGCCCAAACTGAGGCAACAAAACAATGTCGTTTTAGCATTGATTCGAGCAAGTTTGGCCCTTGATCCTGAGCAAGCTTGGCCCGTTGCCAACCCTATCGACTATAAGGTCAAAGGAACTAAAAGAGAGGCTGTATAAATGAAACAAAATCAAGCTCTCAATTTATAACAAATCCCAAAATACAACTTAATGTACAACCAATCCTTCTCTTTCTTTTTTTCTTCCCAAAAAGTTATGCTACTGATAGAGAAAGTTCCATGAAACCAAACCAAAAACAATTGCACATAACATATCACTGCCAAACACAACCAAAACATATATATAATCTCCATGAACATAAACACCTTTCTGCTATAGCCACTTGACTAAGATTAGATCACATAATGGCACATGCTTGTGGGTTCTCGTCGCTGAAAGCCGTAGTGTACCGAACCTCGGTGGAGCTAGCACGAGCGAGTTGAGACACTCGAGGATCATCGGCATTTCTAACGTAACCAGCAGGAGCTTTCTTGTCATAGACACCTGGGGCATAAGGGTGAGCCACCACATCGTAAGGCACATAAGGCCATAGCTCCACCTTCTTGCCAGTACGATGAGCAAGTCTGGCCACCACCTTTGAAGGGTTCACGTACCCAACCACCGTTACCTTATTGGCTTTACGTTCAACATCTACTTGAGTCACTCCTTTCATGCCCTGCAATGCTTTCTTCACCTTCCTCTCACATCCATCGCAGTCTATTTTAACCTTGATTTCCACAGTCTGGTAAGACATATCATCAGAATTAGCAGCCTCGAATCAGATGATAAACTAAAAATGTTCCATTTCTAAAAAACTTGTTTTACTATGAAACTTAAGAAACTAGACAGAGCTCAACTAATGTAGTCATGTGATCAGAATGAGCACGTCTGAATCAGATGATAACTGAAAACGTTCCATTTCTAATAACTTCCTCTCCTATGATTATGAACTTAAGTAACTAGACAGTAGACAGATCTCAACTAATGTAATCATATCATCAAAATGAGCAACCTTGAATCAGATAATAACTAAAAATGTTTCATTTCTAAGAACTTGTTATACTATGCCTATAAACTTAAGTAACTAGACATAGCTCAACTAATGTAGTTAACTGTCTTAAAAATTCAAAGCACTTTGAAATTTAAACCCAGCAACTGATATTTACTCCAGTTCAAATCTTTTCTTGGTTCTGTGTAATGCCTAAATCTTAGCTAATTTCCTGTCCAAATCTTCAAATTAAGCTTTCCAGATCCTGCAGTTTCACGTATGTTTTCAGCCATCAGATGATATAATAACTGCAGTTTTATTTCACTTTCTCTGATACACTAACTTCCAAGCTTGCAACTTTGGATTCATTAACTCTAAATAACAGCTTTATAGCTCCACAAAAGCGTCGGACAGAGCAAAAAAACATGAAAAAAAAAAGCATCATAAACCTCTTAAGTTCATGCTAGATCCAAGTTAGCAGTTACTTTTTGAAGTTAGGTCAAGTTGAGGCAAAACATCAAACAAGAAATCTACAAGAATGGTATGGAACTTCATTTGAAGCTAAAAGAACTGAACTTTTTGCCCAACAGATATGTTCATGAACATACCTGCAATTGTTTCTTCTTCTTGAGCTTGGAGCTGCTATGACCAGAACAATCAAAGATATCCGAAAAATGATCAAGAACACCCATTTCTTCAAATTTTTTGTACTACTGATGCAAGAACTTCTACACCCCAGTGGCCGTTTTATCCTTTTTATTATTTCAATAAAGGTAAAGTTGCTGATTGTAAGTCTGTGATGGAGGGTTGTTTGCTACGAACCCCACCTTCGCATCCTCCGCTTTTATAAACATGTCAAGCTCAGTGAGAATATCCTTGGTCTCCTTCTCTAAATCTGAGCCATTGGATGTAAATATCCTCAGATGTCAACGAGCTAGGTTCCGCCACGTGCCTTGGTTGTTAGAGATACTTTCTTACCACGTATTAAGGATGACAAAATGATGGATTTAATAATTTAAAAAGAATTTGAATTTGGACCGAATTTGAGGTTGAGTCACTTATCAAATTTGGTAAAAATTGGGTTCCAACTATATGATTAAATTCGATCAATTTTTTAAATTCGATCGAATTTTTTAAATTTAAACTCAAACCGAAACAAAATTGATGCTCGTGAAAACAGATATTTGGTAAATGCGATTACGGTGACTGAAAAGAGATAAAATGACTAAAAAGTCTATTGATTTAATAAATTATTAATTGTTGTATAAATATTTTAAAAATATATTATTAGTCATATAAATTTAAAATTATAAATAATGAAATTATAAATTAAAATAATAAATAAAATAAATTTAATAAATGAAATATTTCACAAAAAATTATTATTGACGTGGTGCAACTATCATGAAGCAATAATCCATTCAAAATAATAATCTAAAATAATTATTATTATTAATTGAAGGTATAATAAAAAATAATATTTATCAGAAGATTATTAATGAAAAGTAAAATTTTTACTACATAAGTATTTTTTTATTGTAATCTTTTTTTCACTTAGCGATTTTCGTAATAACATCGTACTTTTCTTTAATCTTCCGTTGTTTGCTCGCAAATCTAAAGTATGAGTGTGTTTAAAAATTGTGATAAATAAATAATCTAAACACAATCTAAATCGAGTCAAACGGAGTCATTGTGTCAAATTTAATAATGGGTGATATAAGATTATTAATATGTGTACAGTTTGGGTCTACTATGAGTTATGACAAAACTAGAACCGTTGGAAGTTGTGTTCCCATGACTGACACATTATTTATGTACATGTCCATACTCCACACTCGGATTTATATGTACATTATTATTATTATATGTAACATTTTTTTAATTTTATCTTTTTATTTAGAGGTAGTTACAGTGGTTGGTGGGAACTATTAAATGCCTTTAAATAAGGGCACATAAAATACTCTGCTTCAGTTATTATATTCCAACCATGTTCTATTATACTTCAATCATATATGTAAATGTGTGGATGAGATTTAATAGAATATGATAGGAACAAACAGAAGATCTGATCTCAAATAAGGGATATCTTAATTTTGAATTTTCATGAGGACTTCTTTAATATTTTCAAATATTTAAAATTGATTTAAAATTGCAATAATAATAGAATAATTGAATCAAATTTATTGCTAATTTATTTAAATTATAACTTTTAACAATTATGATATTTCAAATTATGAAAATAACACACAACTCATTTAAAAATCTCAACAATATATGGAGTCCGTAGGAATGGGAATTTTAGCTCGACCAGCTCGATTTTAACTTAGGTTGACCTGATGGCTCGACCGAAACAACGAAAACGATAATTTTTAATAATTTTTTTTAAACAAGGGCAAGTTTAGAAAGATTTAATAGTATGCAATTTTATTCCTAACTAATAGAAGATATGTTTTTGAACGATTCACATAGAAAATAATAAAAAAAATATGAAATAATTATTTAATTTATTAAAAAATAGAGAGCTTTGGCTCTTTAAAATTTGAGAAGTATATCTTAAAGAACAATAAAACAAACTTATAATAAGTAAAAACTCCGTTCTTATCAAAATTTTAATTAAATTTAAGTTTAAAATATATGTAATAAAATTTTTTGAAAGGAGGAATCTGCAGTTGTTATCCTTTTGATGTGCAGTAGGTAAATCTCTGAATTGACGCAATAATCTTCAAATCACGCCAAACGGATACTCTACATTAAGCAAGCCTTGTACGATAGACTCGATCGAGAGAATGTAAGTAGAAGATTCAAAAATAGGACCTTTTAGTCTCATAATTTCACTCCACTAACTCGGTCATCACTTAGGGGTGTTTTAAAATTTATGAGTGAATTTAAACTTGAATTTCACATTTTAATAAAAAATTACCAATTTAATTTAATAAAATTATGTTATTTTGTTTAATATATGAAATACTGAATTTAAACTCGGCTTAAATCAATTAATTAAAACAATATCATTTTATTTAATTAAAATAAAACATATTGGATCGTGGGTCACCTCACCGACCCATTTTTATCTCTAACCTATATCTTATCCTTTGGAATTGACCACCTACCGACCATGTGCTTGTTCGTTTTCAAAGACGTAAATGTAACGACAAGACCAACATTTAAGCCATGATCTATAGGATAAATTCTTCGGTTATTTAATCTTTATCTTACATTTGATGAGTACTTAACGTTAATCCTATTTAGATATCACTTTCACTTAGCGAGATATACTTTTAAAACTAAAATTTTATATTGTTATAAAATATAAAATATAAAGCATATTAACCAAATATCAAAAATTTTAATTTATTGAAAATATAGTTAAGATGCATGTAGATTTTTTTATAAATAAATTGTTATATTTTATTAAAATAAAATAAAATTGTAATTAACCACTTATTTATTAGTATAATTTTTAATTTTATTATTTAATATTTTTGAGGAATGAATAAAGGCTTTAATGATTATTTATTAAATGGTCTACTTGATATCCATCTCATCCCTTTAGTATCTAATATGGATGGGCTATACACACTCTCGGAGGAATATTTGGCCATATACAACGATTACAATTGACATATTTTGTCTAAGATGTCAATGGGCCGGATTAATTTTTGATTGAATAGCTTATGGAGCTTATGGGTCGGACGGTGATTCGACAATTCGGAGCTGCCCAGATGGACTACGCGTAGGCCGAGCTATTCTTTTTTTTTTTAAAATACAAAACAATGTCTTTTTTGTTATTCTGGTGAGCCACGACCTAGCCCATGCTCGATTGAACCATTTTAATCCATGACCCAATCAACTCGGGCCAAAATTAACATCCTTAATTTGATCCAATTGGGTTCAGTCTAAAACTAATAAATTAAATTTAAATTGATCAATTTTTAAGTTTAGTTTAAATTTAAATATAAGCTTAAAATTTATTATAAACTCGGATATGAACTATTTTCGCAAAACAATATTACTTTTGCCATTATTCAAGCAACTCAAATCGAGTTTGAATTGTCTCTCAAAAGGTTAAGCTTGAGCTCGATCTAAAATTAATAGATCAAATTCAAATTAATCAAATTTCAAGTTTAGTTTAAATCGGCTTAAAAGTCACCGTAAACTCTTATATGAACTAATTCCTCAAAACAATGTTACTTTTACAATAATTTTAAATCAAGCCTAAATTGTCTCTTACAGGATTAAGCTCGGCCCGATCTAAATACGATTAATCACTGTCAAGGTTGTTTCTAATGTTTTATAAATTACGAACAAAGTAAAAAAAATCTTTATTTTATCTCTTTTTGCTCTTTATAAATATTAAGAATGACATTTTGTAAAAAATAAAATAAAGCACAATAAAAGTAGGTTAAGAGTAGACCTTGGGCCTTTCTGTCTTTGCTCAGGCTGGGCGGCCTGATCACTGCATTTTCCTGGAAAAATTTATATGCCTTCCCTGAATTCTCTCAGGGTTGAATGAGTTGAATCTTGTGACCCTCCGCCAATCAAGACCCTACATGCATTGACGTTTCCCAAGCTCCACTTATGATGTTCTCATCCTTTCCAAGATCAGAATTCTGAGCTCTAAAACAATTGCCAGATCTGAACGCAACCTCTAGTTCTTACACGGCCAGTAATAAGCAATGTGTCCAGCTTCGGGACCCCATTGAGATTGTCAGTTCACGGCAACAACGTTTGACAAGTCGCAACCACTTTGTCTCCAGATTCAAAAGCGACCCAGTAAAGATCAATCTCTCATGAAGAGCCTGGTCTAAACGATGGTTGGAAATCATTTTCCATGCATGAAAGTCAAATTTTGGATCAGAAAATGGAGGGTGGTCAGTAACAGAAACAAAAGGGTATGGTCCAATTAACGTACTGTTGAAGATGGGCAAAGAAACGATAATGGAGTCAATGTTGCAACAGAAATAAAAATAAAAATAAAAAGAGCCCGACCCCATGTTGGATGGCCCAGCTCATTCGTAATCTGATAGGTATAGCCTGATGGGCCATGGGCGGGCCGACTCTGCCCGGCCCAACCCATTCTTAATTTTTTTGAAAAAAAGTTACAAAATGACGTCGTTTCTGTCGTTTCCGTCGGCCCATAAATTGCGGCCTAATCGGGCTGAACTATTTTGACTCATAACTCGATTAATCTGGGTCAAAAGAGGGTCGAGCTAGGATTATTGTAACAAATTTTTAATACACACTAAAAAATAACCAAATGTCATCACATGACTTGCTATTTAGAGGTCTTCAATTCCCCTTTACTTAAATTGAATAATCACTAATCAAGCAACACATGC
Organism: Erythroxylum echinodendron; assembly: GCA_027575705.1. Lineage (NCBI taxonomy): Eukaryota > Viridiplantae > Streptophyta > Magnoliopsida > Malpighiales > Erythroxylaceae > Erythroxylum > Erythroxylum echinodendron. Next base: position 41,839,058 of record JANZXR010000171.1, read on the forward strand.
TTTACAAGAGATAACATAAACTTACAATTAAAAATATTTTTAATACACATTTAAAAAATATTTTTTTATGAAGGCTTACACTCAATATAAAAACGGGAAAAAATAAGATCGAAGAATCACCGATCAAACAATACATGATTTATAAAAATAACATATCTATAATTTTTTAATACGTAGTAAAAATATTACTACAAAATCCTACACTCAACTATTATTATCGACATCACACTCAGTTAAATCTTGCACTAATATGAGATATAATAAGGTCTGTTAGTACGTAATTTTACCCCTGCGAAATAAAGAGACTGTTTTCGATAGATCCACATGTAAATATGACTTGAAAAGTTTAAAAAATCTTCAAATATAAGATGCAAGTTTAGAAAATAAAATAATAATAATAATAATAATCACAATAAGAATAATAATAAGAAAATAAGAAAAACCCGACCAGCTGATCAAGCAAATATTCAATTGGTCAAGCAGATGTATAAGACAAGGAAATCACATACAAATCAAATCTAACAAATAAGTAAAAGAAAGAGGCATGCAAGAATTAACGAATTAAAAACAACAGACATACGGTATTCAGCAAAAAAAACTGAGATAATAATAAAGATACCATGATCAATTCCCTTTTACACACAAAATTTGAATATGAGTAGTAAGCTTAGAAGTAAATGCGAGCTCATTTGTAGATCTTAAAACTCTACTGCTTCACCTTTAATGCAACAATATCAAAGAATCATTAATCAAATGCCACATGATTTACGAAAAATATCATATACCCGTAATTTTTTAAACCCATTTAAAAATAACTACTACACAGGCTTACACTCAATATGAAAGAAAAAAAGATCGAAAAATCACTAATCAGAAAACATATGATTTATGATAAATAACATATACTCATAATTCTTAATACACATTTAAAACATAATTATTGCACAGACTTAGACTTAAAATAATCGAAAATAACATCTCTATCATATAAAATTGAGGCTATGAATTATCGGACTTTTTCAGACTCTACGACCTAACAAGATTATAATTACGTGTTGATGATGACATTGAAAACTAGTTAAGCTCGATATAAAAGGAAAAAGAGCACAAGATCTAAGAGTCACTAATCAAACAACACATAATTTACAAGAAATAACATACGCCCATAATTTTTTAATACACATTTTAAAAATAATGAATGCAAAGACTTACACTCAATAGAAAAAAAGATGGACCCAAGTTCAATAAAATGTCTTCACATGATTTGGCACGCGTTGATCTTTAATATCCCACAGAATGTGAACTCTCCGCTCGCTCCTGACATGTAATGTGTCGTTACATTAACCTATTTTCTTAGCGACGAAGAAGAAACACATCGCGACATGAACTGAAACCTAATGGGGACATGCAGGTCCTGTTTCTCTGTTGTTTATTACTTCACACTTTCCTGCGTCAGAGAATTTAATCACTAACATGCACAAAAGACCGAACCAAGAAAAGTATACGAAACAACATCAGCTTTTTCCTAGGTCGGAGAGCCTCTAGTAAGGGTTTTGTCGTGCTTGAATTGACAGACATTGGAAAATACAAATCAATATTATTGTGTGTGCAAAACTTGCACCCCAAGCAATTCACAAAATGCTTCGTTGTTACGTTTTGTTTGAGCATTTAAGGCTCTTTATTATGATTTAGGTTTCAGGGATTAAATTTCCCGAGTCATATGTTTTATTTAATTCTATTTTTATATTTATATAAATCTCGTATAAATATATAAATTAGATTTAACAAAATAGAATTTGAATAGAATAATTGAAACAGAAGATTTGATTATTAAATTTAAGGCTTGTATCGACCTTATAATGCATCAATTATTTGATTTGAAGTTCTAAATTATAACTTTTTAGTTCTAATGTTATTATAGATTTTAAACTTTTAACACTTAACTTCTCTGTAATTTATATTTTTTAAAATTATTATTTAACTCTTTATAATATTAAGAATAACTTAAAAAATATTATATTAATATAAGTAATAACTTTAAAATAAAAAAGGTTTAACTATAACAAATTCTTGTAATTAACTTTAATTTTTAATGGATTAAATACAAAAAATGTGAATGTAATTGAATTCTCAATATTTTAAAAATCAAACAAGTTCGACTAGTTTAATTATTAATTTTCGGTTTGATTTAATTCTATAATCTTTGTTTAACGGTGAAAGCTTCCCTGTAAATAGTATATATTAGAGTATGCTTCTTATGCCAACTTTGAACGTAGTACATATATAATATGAACATGTCTCTTTAGTGGGTCTCCACTAATTGACCTTTCATCAATTGTAGACTGCACCGGAACCAAAAGATCAAACTTCAGACATGTATTATTATTATATATTCTAAGTAGAAAATGGCTGCTCCACGAAAAGAGACAAACATTGGAACAAACGAGAGTTATTGCGGTGATGATCATGATGAAGATGATGTTGTTTAAGGTAAAAGACCATACCTACCTTTCCCACTCGCCATAGTCAAGTCTCTGTAAGGACAAATCGGCCAAACCTGTGGTGGATGGCCCGCCGTGGGACCTATGACGGTGGTGCCGATGATGGTTGGTGGTGGTCCTACCGCTATGAAAGTAAGTGGCATGACCTTGCACATATGTAGCTTACATGTATTGAAGAGTGGATCCATGTTAGGAGTTACTAGATATTATATGAATCATGTTCGTGTTTGACTATGATTCACTAGAAATGGTAATGATTTGACTCATACTTTTTTTTAAATTAAGTTTATATCATACATATTCGATAAATAACAATTACGGGAAGTCTTATATACATTACAAGTAAAAGTGTCTTTAAGACTTTTAATTCCTTTGGTGGGTCTATGCATATTTGCACCTTTGATTGCTTTACAATGTGACCAACCCTAAAGTTCATAGCAACTCCTTTGTAGTTTAGTGGGAAGTTTCATGATGATTATCACTATTTAGGAAAATTAAGCATAAACAAAAAAAAGGGAACTTCATCTTTAAGTATTAGACAAAAATCGATGTTTATATCAAAATATAATTTAAATTATAATATTTTAAAATGATTAAATTAAATTTAATTAAAATTTAATATTTTTTAGCAGTTACAAATTTAACGAAATTAGCTTGTTATCGGTTAAATGTCATGTTAATATTGACGTGATATTATTTTTAAAATTTTAAAACCTATTTTATATTTATTTATAAATATTGGTGTTTAAAATGCACTGATGGCTAATAGTATAGTATTTTAAACATGACAGGTTCTATACATTTTGTTTAGTACGATGTGACTAGTTCATTCAAAGTTGGGGTTTATATAAGACTAAATTGTGAAAAGTTAGTTTGTTTCCCACTAATGATGGGACAAGAATTCTCATTTCTTTTATATAATGTAATGAGGAATTGAGAACGGACAGGACATTGATCAATGCTTGTCTTTGATTGTTACCAATTTCTGTCTAGACAGCCATTTATTTGTGTCTTCTTGTGCTATGTTCATCTGCTGACAATTTGTGGAATCAAACTATGCATTGGGACTGCGTTAATGGACACAATCAGAGACCTAATTTTCCCATTAATGAAAACTCCAACTTTGTGTGCCAAAATTGAATCAAATTAAATACTCTTAGTTGTGATGTAGACGCTTGCATGTGTAACTTATAATTATGTGTAAAAGATGTTGATTTTTTATAATTTTATTTATTATAAGAATTTAATTATCTTGAAATAATTATTTTGATTTTATTTTGAAAAGAAAAATTTTTAAATTAAGTTGAGGATATTTTTTAAATTTTTTAGATAATTTAAAATAATAAATAATTTAAAAGATGAATTAAATTAAATTAGTGAGAAAACATGGGCATTTGATTTTTTTTGGATTTTTAACTTTAACTTCCAACTTGCTTAACCAAATATCACAAAAGAGTATGGCTTTGATTATAGGTTAAGCACAACGATTAACAACAACAATAAATAATAATAATAATAACAACAACAGCAACATCAACATCAGTAATAGCAATAATATATTTTTTTAGTTAAATCAAAATTGTCACCCAACTTATGAAATGGTTATTATATAAAAAACTCAATCTTTCGCCAAATTTTTAATTATAACCTGAACTTTAAAAAATAACAATAAATTGTTCAAACTTTCATTTATTTTAATTGTAACCTAAACTTTAAAAAGTGACAATAAAATACTCAACCTTTCAATTTTTTTCAATTATAGCTCAACATTATATGTTGTTCTCCTAATGCTATCAGCTATTTGTTTTTTGTTTGTTCTTCTGACATTATAGCGTAATGCACCAGTAAGCTCTTCGTTTTTAGTTCTTTCTCCTCGTAGTCTTAGTGTGAGGGCATCGAAGTTGTGTAATCTAAAAATTGAAGGATAAGGGCGTCAAGAGAACAAATTAAAAACAAACGAAAATTTGAAATCAAAGTGTAAGGTCATCGACGCTGTGTAATCTGATTTAGGTCATTTTTAAATAACGACGTCGTTTCATTAATCTTCATTTATTATGTTAATTTTGACTGACGTGTATTAATAGTTAAGTTTTCTAAAACCTTAACAGAAATACTAACGTTAAACTATAATTAAAAAAATTGAAAGTTTAAGCATTTTATTGCTACTTTTTAAATATCGAACTATAATTAAAAAAGTTCGAACAATTGAAAATTTAACAAAAATTTGGACTTTTTTTAGTAATTAACCCTTTATTAAATAATTGTTTAAAATATATAATTTTACAAATTATTTTATATATATATATATCTAATAATATGTATAAAGAATAACGATTATAAATTTTAATATTATATAAAAAGAGAATAAAAACTACAGATGATGACCATCTTGAAAATAAATAAACTCAAGCAAGAGATTTTTCTACTTGTTTTCATTTGCTTTGTCTTTTAATTATTAAACAAATTAAATATATAAATATTAATTATATAAAATTCATTATTCAATTTATTGATTAATATATAATTTTACAAATTATTGTATATTTATTAAATCATACTTGTAAAAAAGAATAATGATTACCAATTCTGATATTATATAAAAAGAGTTGATCAAAAGTACAAATGATGACCATATCGAGACCAAATGACGTGCTCTAACCTTGTTCATATGCTTTGCTTACTTTTTCTTTATTACAATCAAATCCTAGACCACTAGACATGCAAAAAAGAAGCAACTTTTAAGTCATCAGTTGTTGGGTTAGGTTTTGCACTTTCAAGTCTATAATGTGATGTAAGACTCATAAATGCATACATATCCAACTTTGTCCTAAAATGAAAAAGCAACAAAACAACAAGTAGTTAATAATAACATTTTAAAAACTTGAATGAGAAAAGCTATAACTTCTTTGTAGTTTGTAGATTTTTTAATTTGTAGTTAAAATATTAGGGGCAGATCGGATGTAGCCAAGTGGATTAAGGCGAATCCACGATTAGCGAGTTCAATTCCCGTCGAAAATTAAATTTAAATTCTCATAACTTTGAGTAAAAATTGAATAAAATTAAATAACTTATGAAAATTAATTAATTAATTAATTAATTAAGAATTATTAAAATAAATTGAATAAAAAATTAAAATTAAACTAAAAAATTGATGGTCTTTAGATTATTATCAATTCAAGTAGTTCTATTTTTTAATTATTAGTTAACAAGAAGTTGCCATCGAACAGCATCACACTTGACCTTTGTGCACCAAATACGATAAAAATGGATGGAGATTGCACTTTTGTATCACACCCACCACCGCCCATTTATTATTCAATTGATGATAAATGCAAAGTGTAATGCCATTTGAAAATTAATCATAATATCTCATTAATTTTATGTAAAAATTTCTTGAAAATAAAAATAATGATATCGAAAATAAAAAGATAAATATTTTGTGATTATTAACTTTATAAAAAATGTATAATTGTCTTAAATTATTAGTTTAAACAGAATTTAGTTGAGTTCTGTTAAGTTTAAGAATTATGTAAAATTGTTAAGTCACTATTAAATATGTTTTGCTATTTTTTACTTAATTATGAGAAATGGAGTTTTTATGTGAAAATCATAAAAAAATAGATTTCTTTCAATTAATTAAATTATAAGAGAACATTGCATTTTTTACTCCAAAATTTGTAATGCATCAAATATATATGACCTCTCAAATTTGGTAAAATGGAGATAAATATATATATATATATATATATTTATTTCCATTTTACCAAATTTGAGAGGTCATTGTTTATAAATATGAAAATGAAAATTTGGAGCAATAGCAACTTTGTGACCGTAAAGTTCAGAGATTCAAATTACATAAACAGTCTCTTCGTAAAAATATAAAAGTAAAGTTGCATACATTATGAACCTTGTCAGATTGCTGAAAAGCGGAAAGTTTTGTGCATTGGATACGTTGAATTTGACTTTTTGAAAATGAAAATGCAATTTATTATAAATCTATTTTAGTACATCAAATTTACAATTTAAAAAAAAAAATCGGTTTGTTCAAATTTTATTTAATTTTTCTTCAGACAAAAATACAAAATTAGCCATAAAAATAATTTGCAAAGATTGGTTAATTTTTCTTTAAAGATTTGGTAAATTGGTGGTGAGTTGGCTCTAGATTATAAAAGAAATCACATGTGTTGCACATTGGTTTGCAATTAGCAGCCGAACCAAAACCAACGGAGTGATTAGTGAGTGGTGACGGCAGGTGGGCGGCAGGTGGGTCCACCGCCATTAAATCAACTTCATCGCAAGGTATAAAGCAAAATATATACACTAATCGTCTAAGAAAATCCCTACGTAACGTTACTCCTAATAAGATAAGAGTAGCGATGAGTTAGATCCTTAAATTTAAATTTAGTTGGTTTTTAAGGGTTGACTCATGGGTCAAGTTCGGACGGTTAAACCGATTCAAAATTTAATTATTTTAAGCAAAATAATATCATTTTATTTAAAAGAATTGGGTCTCGAGTAAAATTAAGATTGAATAATTTACATTTAAATTTAATTAAAAATTAAGTTATCATATACTTTTAATTTTAAATAAATGATTTGAAAAAAATTAGCAAGAGTTGGCCTATGGGCAGCCCATTGCCATCTCTGGAATAGATATATGTAAAATCTTCAAACTATTCAGGAAATTGAAAAATAACATACGGATGATATTCTTAAATTTTATTATTTTCGATGCTTAGAATTTTCAAAATTTTATAAACATACAGACGAGAAATGCTATTTTTACTCGAATCAAGACATAACTTTTACTTGTTTAAATAATAATTAGGTGAAGTAAAGTAGGGTTAGGAACAACAAATCTCTTTAGAATAAATAGATTTATTTTAAAAGTTCGTTATTAGGAGTAGCTCTTACAAAATATCGAACTAATGACATATACAGTACTTAAATTCTCAATATAGATGTCACACATGGCATCTATATCGACAATTTTGATTATTTTATTCTCTTTAAAATTGATATAAGTTATAATTTTTATTATAATTTTGAATTTTCAACCTTTAAAATTTAAAAATTAGGGTGATAAACAAAATTTTTTAATTGTTTAAATAATTTAATAATTATTGAAAACTTTTTATTTCTATTTTTCATAAAACCTTTTTTTAAAATTTTTTGTTATATACTAAATTTAACTCAAAATAATAATTTATTATAGTTATTTTAAATTATTAATTTAGATTTAGGTCAAATTTAATAGATGACTTAAATTTTAAAATTAATAATATGCAATTATCTTACTTCATATCACTTGTATTTTTTTTCTTTTTTCTTCGTAAAAATCTAAAAAATTATAAGAATTTTTAATTATTTAAAAATTAAAAATTAAGTTACTTAAACTACTCTAAAAAAATCTCACATTATTTTTAAATTGAATACTTATTTCAGTAATTGGACCGCCTTGGAGGCATGCACGTGTCTTTGAACTTTTGACTTCTAATACAATATAGATGCATGTACAGATAATGACTAGTTCTTATCTGTCTTGCTTTTTTTAACAAAACACGTACGGATTTTGTGGGGTTAAACGGTCATGAGGAGTGGTTGACATGAACAAGTGCGTTTTCCGTGAATTAAGATCCATCTAAGTTGGGAAAAGAGACACTCCATTAAAGAGGTGCTTTTTCTTTCACATTTTTATCTAATCTTATCTCCACTTCATACTTGTTTAATTCGTGGATACGATAAAAATCATAGTTTAGTCGATTTAATCGTAAAAATTTTGGATCGTTTAATTTTTCAGTTCGATCTTCAACTTTTATGTTCGATTTATTTTAATAATTTTTGTTGTTAAAAATTGATTAATTTGATTAATTGGTCAATTTTTATAAATTAATAAGTTCTTATAAATTAAAATTATTTAATAATATATATTTTTAATTAAACTTAAAATTTTTCGATAAATAATAGTAATATCTTTCGATCATATTTTAAATTATTTAATTATATTTAATCTTTAATTGATTTTATGATGATCTAATACTAGTGGAACCTTTTAAATATTAAATCTTTTGTTTATCGATTTAATTTCTAGTACGGTTTTTAAAATGTTGGATAAGAAGCATGATTAAAAAATTTAATCGGTTCAATCAGTTTAACTGTAAAAATTTTGAATCGTTAAATTTTTTATTTCGGTTTTCAACTTTTTAGTACGATTTATTTTAATAACTCTTGTTGTTAAAAACTGAGTAATTAATTAATCAGTCAATTTTGCAAATTAATAAGTTCTTACAAATTAAAGATAAATCAGTTAATTTCATTTAACAATTTATTTTTCAATCAAACTTCAAGTTCCATTGGAACCTTTTAAATCTTATACCTCTTGTCTAATGCTTTAATATTTTGTTTTGAAAACATTAGATACCAGACATGTTTTCAGAGGGTTGGAGCACTCTGTTCTCGTTAGAGTGTTCTAACCCTGTTATACTTAATTTGGTCCACATATTTATGTGGGCCTCACAAAAATATGTAAATAAGATTTAATAGATTAGGGTTACAATTGGTTAACTAGAACAGAAGATCCGATTTTATTTTTATAGACAAATTTGTTATAGTATTCATAGATATTATAAATTTTACGATTTATCCATAATATAGGGATTATAATTTCAATTGATATTAAATTTCAAACTTTTTTTACCAGAATTATGATTCTTACAACATAATAAGTCTTATTTTTTAAAAAATAAAAAACATAATAAATCTTGATAGCTTTTTATTAATTCGCATGTCACAATAATTAAAGATAAATTTAAATTTCAGTTATATAATAAACATATATATATATATATATATTATTAATTGTGGAAATAGAGTAAATGATCGAACATTTTGAACTAAAGTCATAAATTATTAAGATCATTATGACTTTTTTTTGGAGTTTTGTTTAACAAAATAAAGAGATTTTATTATTTCTGTTAGAAAATTGGACTTTTAAGGCTTGATATTTAGTTACTATTTTATTTCTATGTTAAAGAGATAATTTGTAATTTACTATTTTACTCCTTATCCTCCTTTAATTTAGTACTAAAATCCTGAATATACTCTATCCGTATTATTGAATCTCTCCATATTAAATGCTTCAATCTTATTGGATGTTGTTTAATATAAAAATTTGTGTTTTTTAATATATGAAAAAAAACTTATCTGATATAAATATTAAATACATCTCTTCATAAAGAAATGGTCTAATTAGGTTAAATTAATGTCTTTTAAATGATGAGATAATATATATTTTTTTGAAAAATATGATGAGATAATTGTTAGAAACAATATACTAAAATTATAAATACATAATATTTTTAAAATTTAATTTTAATTAGATTTCATGTCTAATTTTTTATCACATGTTAAACTCTTTATATTGAAAATTAGTTTGATTTTTAATTTTTTGTTCCGATTTACTTTAATAGCTTTTGTTGTTAAGAATCGATTAGTTTATTAATTAATCGGTAAAATTTTATAAATTAATAAGATATTATGAATCAAAATTAATTAATTAATTTATATTTAAAAATATTTTTTGAATTAAACTTCACAATTTTAAATGAATAAAGACGATATCTTTCAATCATATTTCAAATTCGATTTCACGAGAATAATCTTTTAAACCTTAAACCTCTCGTGTGAGATTTAAAACATTAATAAAAATTACATAGCATTATTGAATTTTCTATATTTTAATATTTTAAATAAATGATTCTATGGGCTTGAAAAAAACTATTAATCTTATTAAAAAGAATATAACTATGGCTTAAGTAAGGGCCAAAATTGACAATTATTTGTTAATGAGTAAAGAATAATATTATTATATTATCAATAAATGATCTCAATACAAATCAAAAATAAAAATATGCATGGTTTAGCATCTTAAATTTATTTTTATAAATTAAATATTAAACTCATAAAATAATTAAACATAATCTTAATTATGATAAAGATAATGCATTATATTAAATAAAATACACTAAAAATATGTCAAAATTTTGTTTATTAAAATGGAAAAAATATTTAATATATTTTGTACACAGTTTATTATAAAATTTAAAATTTAAAATTAATTTAAAAATCAGAATATAATAAAATGTTGTTTAATATTTTTTATTCCAAAAAAGAAATCCTATTCTTGGGGCTTTCCATATGACTTAAATCTGACAAAATCTCGTCTGTTATGATAAAGTCTTTGGTTTCCTTTCCCTCTTTATCTCTTCAAAAACTGACTAATTCGTTCTTTTCTTAGCTAATTTTTTTGTTGGTATTTAATTATTTGTTAGTATTCAATTCAATACCAAACAAACGCCTCTGATCTCTCTGACCCGATAGTTTAGTCACAAAATCTGCATGTGTACGTCGTCCCACACACAGCATATCTCTATATTTAATGCTCGTAATCAATAAAAATGGCTTCTTTTTATGGGGGAGACCCTTATAGGGAAAGTGAAATCTATATCAGTACAAACAGAACCAGCATCCTATGCAGAGAGAGAAGTGCGAGAGGGAGAGGGAGAGAGACAGAGAGAGAAAGAGGGAGAGAGAGCCTTTTTTGTTTCAGTTACTTTAATCCCATTCCTCACCATTATTGTCTGTTAAAAGTTCACCAGGTGCATGAACAGAGGAAGCAAGGAAGTGGGTTCTTTTCTGATTTGAGAAAAGAAGAAGCTGTTTTGATAAGGTGTTGAAGAGGAGAAGAGTAATCCAACAAAAGGGTCTGCTTTTGGTTTTGGTGGGTTCTTTTCTGATTTGGAGAAGAGAAAGAAAGTTTTTGGATTTGGTGTTGAAGAAGAGAAGAGTAATCCAAGAAAAGGGTCTGTTTCTGTTTTGGTTCTGGTTAGTTGGGAAGGTTTTGTGAATTGGTTTTGAGTTGTGAATTTTGTTTCAGATACTTTAATCCCATTCCTCGCCATTATTGTCTGTTAAAAGTTCACCAGCTGTATGAACAGAGGAAGAAAGGAAGTGGGTTCCTTTATGATCTGAGACGAGAATAAGGTGTTTTCATTAGGTTTTGAAGAAGAGAAGAGTAATCCAACAAAAGGGTCCGCTTTTGATTTTGGTTTTGGTTTGTTGGGGAGGGTGTGAAATTTGGTTTTGAGTTGTGAATTTGACTGTTTGGCTGAAAGGAATATGGCAATTCAAGCACAGTTTCCTTCTTTTGGGTCACAGGATTGGATAGAGAATTGTTGTGGAGGATTGAACAACTTCTATTTCAATGTTCAACAACAACAGAAACATCAACTGCAGCAATCTCAGGTTCAGCAACAATGTAACATACAGCAACAGTTGCAGAACCAGCAGTTTCAGAAGGATCAAACTCTTCTCCTTGATAATAATATTGTTCCTTCTTTTACTTTTAGAGCCAATCCCATTCCTACCAACAACAATTCCCTCCCATCGATCTCCTTTTCTCAAAGTATGACTGCTCTTGATCAGAAGCAAAGACAAGAGATTGATCATTACATCAGATTACAGGTTAGTAACTTGCCTCCAATTCTTCATTACCTGGGTTAGATTCTTATGCCATTATTAGTATTTTTATTTGCTTATTTATTGTTTCTTCAGGATGAAAGACTCAGATTGTTGTTGGAAGATCAAAGAAAGCGACAGGTTGCATTGTTGTGCAAGAGTCTTGAACAAAAGGTACTGCCTTTCATCAAACTAAGGGATGAGCAGATAGTACAAGCCACCAAAAGAAAAATGGAGCTTGAAGATCGGTTGCAGAGATTAGAGATGGACAATATGGCATGGCAAAGAGCAGCACAAGAAAACGAAGCCATGATTGTGTCTCTAAACAACACAATTGAGCAGCTAAAGGAAAACGCAGCGGATGATGCAGAGTCCTGCTGTGACATGGATAATAATAGGGTAGTAGAGCAAAACAGAGGGTTAGTTTCTGATGATTATTACATTGGAGGAGAAGAGGGGAGACCAGAACAGATAATGATGTTGTGCAAAGTCTGCAACTCTAGGAATTCGTGTATTTTGTTCCTTCCTTGTAGGCACCTTTGTTCATGTAAAGCTTGTGATGCCTTTCTTGATTCTTGTCCAGTGTGTCAAACGGTAAAGAAGGCTAGCATTGAGGCTTTAATGGTTTGAATTTTCCTAGGCAAAAGGCAAAAATTTCCCTGAGAAAGTGACAGGGAATAGAAAAGGGTAGTTATGACTTATGACAAAGCTCTGTTTTGTTCTATTTTGTTTCTATCTTTGTTTAGAGCTTAGATTTTAACTCTGTATGCTTAATAGCTATGAACAGAAGAATTACAGGACAAGTGAAAGAGCATGCAGAGCATCTTTTCCTTTTCATAGATTTCTATTTCTTCTGTCCGGTTGGATTTGATTTAAGAGTGTTCACACACAGAACAAGACATTTCGCAGTTGATTTTGTTGAAAAGCAATTGTCAGATTAGATTAGATGTTTAGAGACTCAATAAAACTTGTCCATGTGCATATCTATGCCCATTAAAGTAAAGGTGATTATATTCTTTTCAGGACTACAACTACAAGTGATAAACGTGGAAGATTATTGGATTTTGTGCTAAGTGACAATTTTTACTTTTCAAAAGGAAAATGATAAAAGCAACTCCTGCCAACCCAAGTTCTTTTGAAAGAAAACAGAGCAGAACAGAACAGAAACAGAGTCCCCTGTCCCAACTAAAATATGATAGAGATATGCACAACACCTCCACCATATCCTGCTTCTTCAACACCATTAGCATTCAAAATCCTATCTTTGGCTCATTAAATTCCAACTCCTCTCATTGCTTGCATGACCAAAAAAGCAGCAATTAGAGGAGTTTTTCTCACTTTATTCAAAATTTAAAAATTGAATCAATTCAAATTTGAATTAAGCTCGCGAATAACATATTAATACAATATTATTTATATTCGAAGTTTAATTAAATTTCCTATCAAGACTTAGATTAAAAGGTAAAGTTAAATTCGATATGTTATTTTTGTAAATACTAATTAAATTCAAACTATTTTATTTTAATCAGCAGTCAATTAAGCTTTTTATTGAAATTAAATGACTTTTTTAAAATTAAATTAAATCAAATTATGAGTGAACATATGCTATTTCTATAAAATTTTAATTAAAATATGTGAAAATTTAATTTATATTCAATAATTTAAAGTTAGTCTATTGATTGTTTAAAACTTGGGTGAAAGATCAACTTGCTTTTTTGAATTTAGAATTAATTAATTATACGACATCAAAGGTGGGTGGGTAAGGGCATTTTAGTAAATCTATATCGGAGGGACAGAAGGAGGAGATCTCACCTCGTACAGTGGGCCCTCCCGATTTCCTAGCCCGTACGGTTTCCATCTCTCTCGCACACGTTGTCGTATTGGTGGGGCCCCTTTCCTTTTTAAAATTAATTATTAATTTAATAAACAATAGTAGTTAGTGCTGGCGTGGAAGCGGACCGTTCAAATAGACACGTCAGCACCGGATTCCCGGGCTTTTTAACGGTGATATAAAAGACAAAAAACAATTTAAAAAAAGTGACGTTTCGTGTTCGGATATTGCCGTTTCGTTCCGACGTTTTTATTCCTTTTTTGGACGGTAACGGCTCTTAGTGCTTGTACTTTTTTAGACTGAAAAAACTATATATATATATATATATATATATAAATTAACGGCTCTTTTGTGGATAAGCATTAAATAAAAATTTTAATTTTAAAGAGGTAATTAAAGAACTCAAATAAGAGATTAATGTTAAAAGAATTTATAATATTGAAAAAAACTTTGAATAATCATTTATTAATATCTGGTCATTATTATAATAAAAATTTTGAAATTAATCAAAGTAATCATATAAAATTTGTCAATTAAATAATAATAAGTCAATTAGTTAATAAAATATTAAATATTTAAAAATAATCTTTAAAAAAATTAATACTATATTGTAAATAATAAATATAAATTTTGACTTAAGTTTTTTGAAATATATTTTCTTTCATCAATTTATAGTATGTGAAAGTGTTACCATAAGAAATTAACTGAGTGAATATTACTTAGCAACGTTTTCAAAACCGATGCTAAAAATTAAATCAGTAAAGCATGAGGATTAAAATTTAAAAGGTTTAATTGGTATTAAACTGTCATAAAATAGGTTAAAATTTAAACAAAATTGAAAATTTTGCAAAATGATTATAAAATTGTACTTAGTTATTGAAAATTTTAAAATATAATTAAAAACTGTTAAATGAAATTAATTAATTAATTTTAGTTTAAAAAACTAATTAGTTTACAAAAATTGATCTATTAATTAATAAATTTATCGATTTTTAACAAAAAAAATTAATAAGCTAAATGAAATTGAAAAATTAAAAATCAAGTCAAAAAATTGGCTCGTTTAAAGTTTTTACTGTTAAATCGGTTGAGTCAGTTTGATTTTTAAAACATTGTTATTTGAGTCAGTTTGATTTTTAAAACATTGTTATTTAGTGTTTGTCAGTTATTACTTGGAGGTTTTTAGTAATTTATTTTATTAAATTTATTATAATAGTGATAATATGAGGGTGAAAATTGTTTTATAGATATGCTTGAAATGTATGAATTATCTTATTTTTCTTAAAGGGGTCCTCTTAAAATCAAGGACATGAAGATGTTATTACTCTTCTGCTCATAAAGTTCACATCTTTAATGCTTTTTTTTCCAACCCCATTTGGACAATTCCAATCAAACGGATCATTTTTATTCCTAATAGCAAGTATTTGTAGTTCTTTGATTAGCTTTATACTAATGGAAGCTCAAAAGTTTACATCATGCACATAAAGGCAATGACTTTAGTGTTCCTCGGCACATGCATCGACTTGTAACGATGAGTTACTTACAATGTCCAACTTGTGTCCTCATCGTTGTAAACTTGAAGGAATCAGATGAATTGGCAACGGAATAAGAAAAGTAAATACAGAAAGCAGGAACTTCTACTGAAGAAAAGGAATCGAGAGAAAAGAATAAGAAAAAAAAAGCAGAAAGGTGGGTGCTTTACTCAGGTTTCTCTGCTCTCTTTCCCTCTACCTAACGAATCATTTCATTTCTTATCTGGGTTTTCTCTGTAAAGTCCAAAACTTTGCAACATTTTGTGGTCTATTGATTTGACTAGTCATTGGTGGTAAGGTGAAGGAAAGGAAAAGCAAGAAAGGTGTGTTATTTTCATGCTTGTTCTTTTGCACTTTGTTTGATAATTCAGGTCTTTGAATTGTGGATCACATACTGGGGTTTCATTATTGGCAGATGTGATGAAGATAGCATCTTCAATGGCTGACAAGTCCAGACCACAGTCCAGCAAATTAACCATCTGCCTCTACATTCCAAATATCATTGGTCTAGTCTGTTTATATTTAAGAATATTGTTTCTAATCAATGGTCTCTTATCTCCGTAATTTTTGTATTGTGATAAGAGTTTATAGCCATGATATGTGATTGTTTTTATCTACGAGACTTTACCTGCTTATGCTGTGTGGGGTGTTGGAAAAGTGCAGGGTACATACGAATTCTCACCAACTGCTTTGCTTTTGCGATTTGCTTTTCCAATAAACAGCTTTTTTGCCTTCTTTATTTTCTCAGGTAACATCATAAACATCTTTCACTTTCAGCTTTACTTTGTTCTTGATCTTTATCCAGTGTTGTATCTGATAGTCTTGTGTGGTTGTTGGAGTTGCAGTTTTGTTTGTGATGGAATTGATGGCTGGTGTGCTCGCAAATTCAATCAAGGTATTATAGTTTATAAAAGTTCATATTAAGTCTTGATTTGTATGCCTCTTCTGCTTGACAAATTGACCCTTATTCAAAATAAATATCACTTATTATGAGTTCTTCTAGCGAAATACTGTTGAAAAATTTGAAGGGCTCGATATAAAGAGGAGTGCATAAGAGAAAGAGAGCATTGATTGGACTTAAATTAGGAGGCCTATTACCAAAATGTCCTAAGGCATTATGGTTTAGCTCTTTTAAGCTTATTAATGCTTCTCTTCTTCCTTTCATATCCAACGTGGGATTTCTTCTCATTCCGACACTTCCCCTCAAGTCCAAATGGCCTTCCAGTTGTGACTTGTCTTCAATTTTTCTTTTTTCTTTTTTTCTTTTTTCTTCAATTTTTCCTTTTCTTTTTTCTGCTTCTTGGGCTTTTTTTTTGACATACTTGGGCTTATGTTCACTTGGAATCTCATAGGTCACACGTCTGTGTCTGGCTTCTACTTTTGTTGAACCTCAAAGGCCACAAGTCCATTTCTTTTCTTCTTGCCTGCCTAGGTCTTCTTCACTGAGCCTTCTTTATTGGGCTTCAGATCTTGGAACGTAGGTCCGTTATCTTATGTCTGGGTCTTCCTCACTAACCCTTCTTTCATTGGGCTTCAATCTTGGACCGCAGGTCCAATCTGCCAAGATTTTGAGAATCTTTATGGGTCGAAACAAAGCCGGTGGGCTCTAATACCATGTTGAAAAATTTGAAGAGCCCGATTCGAAGGGAGTGCGTGAGAGAGAGAGAGCATTGATAAGCCTAGGATATGAGGCCCATTTTCCAAAATGAGGCATTTTGGTTTGGCTGCTTTAGGCTTATTAACGCTTCTCTTATCACTTTCATATCTAATGTGGGATTTCTTCCTATTCCAACATTCCAACAAATACATATTCATATCTTCACTTACTGCAAGCCACTACGATGATAATATGTTGCTACGTCCAGTTCTAGATGACTTAGGACAATGACCGTTGCCCAAACTTCAGAATGTTATGTATTTTCAGCAGAAAATTTGAAGCTACTTATGCATAAACACATGCACCTGAGCATCTAATGGTTTCCTCTATTGGTCAGTTTCCACCTTAGGAGCTGTCTTAGACATGGTAACAGACAGGTAATTGGTTCCTTCTCTTGAATCGTATGCCCTCCTTCGATATGTTTTCTTAGCTTTGTGAAATTTGTGTTATCAGTCCTGTGGTACTTGGTTATGTGATTCAATATCTTTTCTTGGTTTCAGGATTAGCACTGCTTGTCTCTTAGTAATCCTTTCTCAAGTATACAGGCAAGTCATTCCTCATTTATTTCATACTCACTTTCAGTGGCAGCTAGCTCCATGCATATCTTACTTCTTTGGTTGGATCTCCCAACAGGCCTAGCTTGGTTTTTGTGTCACTGCTTGCCCTAGATATTGCTAGCCACTGGCTGCAGATGTACAGGTAAATAGTTTACGCTTTAGGGGGAGATGAAGGATGTCGAGATGGTTAAACCTGCAAGTGTTTATGATATTCGAATTTGTTTCTGTTCTTATTTGGAAAAAGGTAGCCCTTTTCCCGCGATTAGATTATTACAGTCAAATGCAGATTTTTCACCCCTGAAGTGGAAGTATCTGCTAGACCTCTAAGTGTTCAACTGCAGTTCTTTCTTACTAGGCAAAGGTAGCCACAAAGATGTGAAATACAGCACTAATTGGCTTTTCAAGGCCTACTATGGAAATAGGATGTTTATGGCTTTTTGTTGTCTGGCTTGTGAGGTATACTTGTCTCCATTATCTTATGTATGATTACTTTATCCGGTTTGCTCCTTTCTTATATGTGATCATATAAATTCTGCAGGTTCTGTATATAACCTTATTTCTTCTGGCAGAAAACAAAACTGAAAATCTGGTAGATGTAAGGCCTTGTTTTATGTTGTTTCCTTTCCTACACCACTTAGAGAGGAACTCCCTCTTAATTCTCTCACAATATGAACTCTTCCCTTTATTCAGTTTGTAATGACTTCTACTAGAGGGGAATCACCATACTCTATCCTAATCGGCTTAAGTTTGCTCGGCTGGATGATCAAGCAAGTTGTAAATGTTATACATGTATAAACAATTGCCCGTCATCCTTTGTCATGGAAAACTTTCATTAGATCTTTTTCACAATTAAGAAACTTGCATATGTTGATAATTTAGGTTCTGACGTTTGGTCTTTGGACAGTCTCCTGTGTAACGTTGTGTCTTTCCTTTGTTCTACAAGAAAAAATGGAAATTCATGTCGGATTAAGATTTGGGGACACTTTTCATTTAGATTTTGAGCAATATGTGAGTGCTGGTATCGCTTGCAGATTAACAGTAACAGGCATGAAAATAGTAGACGAGATACTACCGGTCGAAACCATATATCCTGCAGTTGTATTCAGTTGTTCCTAACAGAAGTTTTAGAATTACAGAGTAGATATTTAGATAAAGAATTGCTTCTCATTTCATTTCAAACTGGTTCACTCCCCTTTTGGTGATTTCAGCTCAAGACAGCAGCTGATGCTTGTGTTCTTCATGATATCTACAAGAAGGAGTGATCTTGTTGCATCCTTGTCCTCAAGAGACTGCACTGTGATCTTCTAACTTTGTTTGTTGAAAAGTTACAGAGAGAAGGATCAAATCTTTCATTTATGTTGCAGAAAGGTTGTTCTTCACTGGAATTCTTTGTTTTTCCTAGTCTTCACTTAATTGTGCATAAACATGTGATGATGCTGTGGTTGTGGTATAGTATGGCTTATTTGTTGACCTTTTGTTTGGATTTCTTAATTTTTTCAGTTGCAACCAATTAAATTCTCATGTTTTGCTTTTAGGGATGGTCCAATCCGATCTTTCTTTAGACCTGAACTTAGTTTGAAGTTCGGCCAGAGGCTAAAAGATGTTTTGCCTATAACAGTATGAACCAGTTTAGGCCATTTGGACCGAGCTAAACTCGGTCAACTCATGCTTGGTCTACTGACTTCGAATCAAGCTGAACAAGTTATCAAAGGATAACAAACAACAAGTAACTCAAAAGTGGCAAATGATCAAATGGTGTTTTCCTTCATTTCCAAACTTCATCACAATAGTTTTCATGCAAAAGTCAATCCACTTACTGCCACTATCAGTGAGCATTCATATACTGGCTCTTTAATCAAATAGCACAAGGAGTTGATAAGAGTGGAATGTATATCAGATAACAAACTTGGATTTGTAAAAAGCAAATCACAAACTCTCTGCTTAGAGAATGTTTGTACGGTGGGATGCAACCTTAAATATTCAAATCAAGACATTAACATTACAACCCTCATTAAGATTGGATGCTGAGATTCTTTTTCTTCAAATAGATTTAATATACCTTTCTAAAAATCTCTTCCTAATTGCAATGCTCGCTACGATGAAGATGCTCAGTCAGAAGTATCAATACAAGCTGAATCCAAAAAATTGGCTAATGATAATAGCGAGGCCAAGAGCAATTGCTACAATGGAAGATGCCCAAGTGAGTTTCTCTGTTATTCTAGGTACACGATCCTTCAATGCCTCACTACATGAGCCTATGAACACTGTATAGCTCCCCATTGCAACAACAGTACCAAGTAGGAACATAATGAGAAATGCAGCACCAGCCAATCGTGAAGGCAATGCAAGTGCCGGCAGAACCATCATTAATGCATCTGGTTGCAATCCATGAACAATACCAGTGGCAAAAGTAGCAAAACCAACCTTCTTCTTCCCTACTGTTGGATTTCCCAGAGCCTCATAGACACCGACATTGCACTCACCATTTTCTAGGGCAACACATGGAGTTGGAACTTCTGAAGCTTCCCTAATTCCCATAGCACCAATTACAAGTAAAGTAATACCAACTACTCTACTACCCCAAGTTCTGATAACTTCGATGTGAAGACGATCCTTTAACAACAAAAATAGTAAACCAAATATGACCTGACCAGCATCATGACCACAGCCCCATAGGGCTCCGACAGCTGCACTTTCGATTCGGGAACGACCAATTGAAAGAGGAGCCAGAGCAGCAAGGTGATCAGGCCCTGAAAGAGTGTGTAAGCAACCGGCAAAGAAACCAGTCCAAGCGCTACTTAGGAATTCAGTCCTCATTAGCTTTGTCCCCACAACAGCAGCAGCGGTATGGCCACCAGTCTTGGCAGCTGATTGAAAGGTCGCACATGCTGGGGATGCAAAAAATGGTTGGATCAAGAACATTACAAGAGCAGAAACTAGTACAAAAGCTCCAACAGTTCTTGCCTGCTGCAATTTTTGAGAGAAAAAACACATCAGTTTTTCAAAATTAAAGAATCAATTTTAAATGAGTAGGATAAAGGAAGGGATCAGGAGTTCTAAAGAAGCGAGAAATATAACACTCTACGCTCTCCAAATGTTTGGACATTTTTTGAGAATATCCATAAGCCTATAAATTTTTTGAGTATATCATGCTACCCCCATCTCAAACAGAAAATTCTGAATTTTGCTTTAAAACTGGCCTAACAAGACGAAATTCCATGAACTAGTTCACTTCCATTGAGATAAAATGCATTGGTGTTGGATGCCAAAAGTTGTGGGTGGTTAGGCCTTTAATCATACAAACTTGAAACAAAAAGGCAAGTCATTACTCATTAAAGAAAAAATAAGTTTCAATACTTCCCTTTCAAGGCAATAATATCACCAGGCCTTCAAACCATTTTTTGCTGAAATCATGGAATCTTAGCTTTCATGAAGCAATTAGCCTCGAATTTGTCCCAAATCAGATGCATCTTGTAACCAAGAAAGTTTTTGATGGTAGATCTCCTTCTTGCCCTCTCTCCCCAATCAACATTTTGCAGCAATAGACAATCCACATATAAGATCATATGTATGGCAACTTGGAGAGCTGAGAATCTAAATTTGACCCTTAACTAAATTCTATCTGTCTTGCGATTAAGTACAAGATGCCATCATTGCGATTATCAATGACTAGTCGTACCACTTGTTCAGCAGCCTAATAGTGCAACAAAAAGTTATACCTTTTGGATGCTTTCCAAAGATTCCCCTACAGGCTTCATAAGATCTTCCGAAGTCCTTATTCCTTATAGTTAACGTATGGAAATTAACAAGAATCCATGTAGTAATCTTTTTACCTCATTCTTAGACTCTTAGAAACATCCTTCTAAATTTAACTTTTACATGTTAAAAATATAATTTGAACTTTACAACTTCTCGAGATCTCCCGAAAATATCTTTTTATTCTAGAATTACAATGTATGGTTAGGATTTATTTCTAGAATAATCTCGTGAATAGATGATGCCTAGAAGACTAGATTTTTCTAGAGATCATTTAATAAGTTAAGCTGTTGGCCACTTAAGTAGTAGTTCTAGAGTAATCCTAAGCTCCCTATAAATAATTCTTGTACCAAGCATTTCAAGCAAGCCAAAATTTTGAGTGACACATTCTCCTCTCTAATTCACTCTTCCACCTTCTAACAAAGTGGTATCAGAGCCAGGTTAGTTTAGAAAAAAACTTATGAGGGTGTGTGAAAAAGAAATAGAGAGGGTAAGATGTGATAACAAGAGTTAGAAATGACCAATTTTGATATAGTTTCATTTCAATATTCCTCGACTTACAAAGGATAACTATGAGAATTGGTGTCTTCGAATGAAAACCTTGCTAGGCTCACATGATGCATGGGAGATAGTAGAGAAGGGGTATGAGAAGCCACAAGACGAAGGAGCTTTGTCTCAAAATGCAAGAAATGAATTGGTGAAGACAAGGATCAACAAGCCCTCACCATCATCCACCAATGTTTGGATGATTCAATATTTGTAACGGTGGCTGATGCAAAGAAGCTTGGGAAATCTTGTAAAAGTCTTTCCAAGGAGTAGAGAAGGTAAGGAAAGTAAGGCTTCAATCTCTAAGAATTAATTTTGAAGCAATGAAGACGAAGGAATCCAAATCAATTTCAGATTATTGCTCAAGACTCCAAATTTCGACAATGTGGTGTGCTTTATCGAAGAATAAAAAATTTTGGAGGAGATGACTATTGAGCAACTAGAGGGATCCTTGCAAGACCATGAAGATAAGATTAATAGATGATGAGGAGAGGCATTGGAGCAAGCTCTCAAAGCCAAGGCCTATTTGAAGGAAGATAGAGGAGATCGTCAACGAGGTCGTGGACCAGGTCATGGACGTGGCCAAGGTGAACAATTTCAATGATACGGCGAGAGATTTTCAATCAAGTAGAGGTTGTGGAAGTACACTTTGTTGGAAGGTGAAGGAGTGAATTAGATAGGAGAATGTGTCAATCAGACTTTTGGCTTGCTTAAAATGCTTGGTATAAAAGGTATTTATAAGAAGCTTAGGATTACTCTGAAAACTACTACTTAAATGTCCAATAACTTTCTACTATACTAACTTATTAAATGCTCTGAAGAAAACTCTAGTGCTCTAAGCATTATCTATTCACAAGACTATCCTAGAGACAAATCCTAGCCATATACTGTAATTCTAGAATAAAAAGATATTTTTCAAGATAACTCTACAAACTCTATAGTTCAAATTATATTTTTAACACTTTCCCTTAATTTGAACTTTTCTTCTTCATCCCAATTCTTAATCTTAGTCTTTGAAAGTCTTCGAACTTGAGTGCTTTTATAAAATATCACCAACTTGATCTTGTGTCTTAATGTACTTGAGCTCCACTTCTTTTCTTATAATGCACTCCCTAATGAAATGATATCTTGTGTTTGTATTCTTACTTCGATCATGGTACACAGAATGCTTGGCAAGTGCTTGGGTATACTTGTTGTCAATATAAATTTCCATTGCTTCTTCTTGAATTTTGTGAAGTTCATGGAATTCTACATCCTTTAACGGCCCGTAGGTTATCACAACAAAATGTCGTCGTGAAGAGGAAGAATTGAACAGTTCTTAACATGGCTCGAAGCATGTGAAGGCTAAGAATATGTCTAAGGGGTTTTGGGCTGAAACTATCTCTTGTCTAATTTACATATCTAATCGCTAACCAACATCAGCATTAAGGATCATACGCCACTTGAAGCACGGATTGGACATAGGCTTAGCGTGAATCACTTAAGAGTGTTTGGGCGAATTGCTTACAAGCACATCCCGCAACAAGAGAGAAGCAAGCTTGACGATAGAAGTGTCAAACATGTCTTTGTTGGCTATGACACAAACTCAAAAGGCTATAAGTTGTACATCCCAAGCAATGACAAGTTAATAGTGAGTCGCGATGTAGAATTTGATGAAGATGGAGCATGGAATTGGAAAAGAAAAGAAGAAAGCAACCATGACTTCATGCCGTACTTTGTTGAGGAAGAAGAAGCCATGGCACTAACACGAGATGTAACTCCACCTCCTTTACCCACTCCCAATAATCAAGGTGAAAGATCAAATGAAGGACCAAGAAGAATGAGAAGCCTTGATGAACCTTATGACGAAACCAAAGAAGTAACTCTTGATTTATATTGCCTCATTGCCAACAATGAGTCATTAAGCTTTGAAGCCATGAAAAATAAAAGATGGAAACAAGCTACGGATCAGGAAATCAAGTTGAATGAGAAGAACAATACTTGAGAACTAACAAATCTTCCCAAGGGTGATAAAGCCATAGGAGTCAAATGGGTTTACAAGGTGAAAAAAAAATGCAAAAGAAGATGTGGAAATATACAAAGCAAGGCTCATTGCAAAAGGCTATAAGCAAAGGTATGGCATTAAGAAGAGATGTTTACCCCGGTTGCTCACATGAAGACTATTCGACTGCTTATCTCAATGACAGCTCAAATGAAATGGAAAATCTATCAATTATATGTGAAGTTGGCATTCCTAAACGGTTATCTTGAAGAAGAAGTGTACATTAAACAACCACTTGAATATGTGGTCAAAGGGCATGAATACCAAGTCTTGAAGTTGAAGAAGGCAATTATATGGATTAAAGCAAGCAACAAGGGCATGGAATAGTCGCATTGACAAGTACTTTCAAGAACATGGATTTGTTCGTTGCCGTGATGAATATGCTCTCTAGGTGAAAGACTATGATAATGGAGATATATTGCTAGTTTTCCTTTATGTGGACAATCTCATCTTTACAGACAACAATCCAAGATCGTTTGAAGAGTTCAAGAAGGAGATGTCTCATGAGTTCGAGATGACCGATAGAGGACTCATGTCCTACTATTTGGGCCTAGAAGTGAAGCAAACAGAGGAAGGGATTTTTATCTCTCAATAAGTATATGCGAAAGAAATATTGAAAAAGTTCAAGATGCTTAATTACAACCTGTGAACACACCTATGGAGTATGGAACAAAACCATCAAAGTTTGATGAAGGAGAAAAGGAATATCCCATTTTTTCAAAAGCCTTGTGAGAAGTTTGAGGTACTTGACATGCATGAGGTTCGTGATAAATCCTGCAAATATTTTACCAACCCAGCCGCACACACAAGCACATAACAATGGACTGAATATTATATGTATATTGATTGATCACTAAGGATCCGTAAAATAACAAGGATAATGCACTAGAATTCGAGGTTCTAGTTCCTCCATCCTTAGGCTCAGCTATACATGAATAACAGAATGCATGAAGATCTCCCCTCACCCCTCCCGTACTGTTTTATTCCTCTATCAGCTAACTAATTCTCCTCTGTTTAGACAACTTTGCCCACCCCTTGTCCTAATTTGACAAAGCTACCCCTCCAGTGCCCACGGTCTTTCTTCTTTGATAAGTGAATCTAATTTCTGGACTACTGTGGGTCGTATCAGTTTGATATTGTTTATGCCGTTGGAGTAGTGAGTCGTTTCATGAAAGTTCATACAACTCACATGAAGGCAGCAAAAAGAATACTCCGGTGCTTGAAAGCTATGTTAGAGTATGGATTATTTTATACTTACCTCCAATAATTTCAAGGTTAAGCGAATTCATTGGAGATATTGATGACAGAAAGAGTACTATCAGATTACATTTTACATGGGTAATTCTATATTTTCATGGAGTTCAAAGAAGCAACCACTTGTTACGCTCTCTACATGTGAATCTGAGTATGTGGCAACAACCTCTTCTACTTGTCACGTCATTTGGCTAAGGCGACTGTTAAAGGAACATCACTTGATTCAATAAGAAGCAACAGAGATTTACATTGACAACAAGTTCGCCCAAATACTTGCCAAGAATCCAGTGTACCATAATTGAAGTAACCATATAGACACAAGATATCATTTCATTATGGGATGCATTGCAAGAAAGGAAGTGAAGTTCAAGTACGTGAAGACACAAGATCAAGTTGGGGATATTTTCACAAAGGCACTCAACTTCGAAGACTTTCAAAGACTAAGATCAAGACCTAGAATGAAAAGAAATTTTCAAATTAAAGGAGAGTTTTAAAATTCTAAATTGAACTTTAGAGTTTCTAGAGTTCTCTTGAAAAACATCTTTTTATTCTAGAATTACAATTTATTTCTAGAATAGTCTTGAGAATAGATAATATCTATAGCACTAGATTTTTCTAGAGAACATTTAATAAGTTAGTAGGGTAGATAGTTGTTGGCATTTAAGTAGTAATTATAGAGTAATCCTCGGCTCCCTATAAATACCTCTTGTACAAAGCATTTTAAGCAAGCAAAAAAATTTGAGTGACACATTCTCCTCTCTAATTCACTCTTCCACCTTCCAACATTACATGTGAAAAGTCATTGATTGTTAAGGGCGACGTGCTTGCTGAATTCCCTATCAAACAAGCATCCAACAAGTCAAAGACATTGTTTTCTCTGCTGATATCGTACTGTTTAACACCATGAAACCACCATAATTCAGCAATATTATCCAATAATATTTAAACACCCGTCACCGAAATATAATATAGAAACTTGAACATCAGAAGATTAGAACTTTAACCTAAACGATGAATACCTTTTGCTGCGTCGAGGCTTCACTGGCAATCTGTTCGACAAGTTCACATCTTGGCATCGACCCAGTTGATGTCTCAGCCCGCACATGCAATAAAACTGGCAATTGACCGGAAGGACTAGATGGGCTGTTATGTTTGCAAGAGAACGAGTTGACTCGCGTGAGTCCAGGCCGAGTTAGAGGAGTAAATCCAAATTTTGGCAAGTCAAATCGGGCAAGTCGAGGTAGTGTGACGGTGGGCTTAAGGTGGAGTTTCATGGAGGTTGGAGAATAAGAAGAAAAAAGCCTCTCCATTGGCTTTCTCTGTAGAGGTTTTAAAGGTAAGGATTCTGCAGAGAAAGGAAAGAGGATGGGAGAAAGGTGTGGGGTTGGAGAGATGAAGTTATGAAGGAAGATTGAAATTTTATTATTATAACGTAACCGAAAATAATGGGGCTTAATAGCTTCAGCTTCTCACTTAAAGCTCTTCTTTATATGAGGTCTTAAATTTTAATTATGTTAAAGGAGGAGAAATGAAAATTTTGTCTTATTGATGATCCTCTAGCTCCTTAAGTACAGCTCTTTGATCGAATCAATTACGAACACCTGACTTCCAGCGATAGTATGCGAGTTGAAGCTACTAGGAAACTCGAGAGCTGTTGGGAACCTGATGCTGAGTAGGACCAGCGATCAATCAGCAGTTGACCAATCAAATATGTAAAGACTTCTTGTGCGCAGAAGTGTACAGGCTACGTAAAAACCTGAAGGATCCTGAGGTTTCAGATTTACATCCTCTAGATTCATAAGATGGGGTCTTATAAGCTTTAATCTGACTAAGTTGAGATACCTGATGTAATAAAAAATCAAAAAAATGAAAAAAAATGAAATGGGCATTTCCCAAATCCGAAGACAAAAATATATTAACTAATTATTTTTTCAAAATTACAACAAAAATTTTACTAAAATGAGAGTTTCTGGAGTTTAATAGTCTATCAAATCCTCTGTTCCACTTATTTTGTTTTATTAAATTTTATTTATATAGTTATATAGAGTTTACGTTAATGTGTAGATGAGATTTAATGAAATACGATAGGAAAATCATAATCTCATTTAATAATATTCAATATGTTCTTAAATCACTCATATGAAAATAAACAAATAATAAAATAAAATAAGTATTATCCTAACTAATATTTTTTTCAAAATTAATATATTAAATTTGAGTTCGACTAAAAAGTTAAAATCTTAGACTTGTATTAGTCTAATGAATATGGAAAAAATCAAATTTTAATGAAACTAGTTGGAGGCCCTTTTCTAAAAAAAATAAGTTTAGGCATAAACAATATATTTTTACAACCTAACCAAAAATATGAAATTGGCATTTCTCAATTGAAGACAAATTAATTAACTAATTATTTTTTTCTAATTTACAATCTTAGGCTTGTATTGGTCTTGAAAAAAACTTTAATGAAATTAGTTGGACGCATTTTGAAAAAAGTATGTTTAGGAATAAAAAATACATTTTGCATTATGTGGCCGATAATGGTATGTTTAGGACACTATTGTTGACTAAGTCTTACCTTACCACTAAGCGGCAATCATGTTGGAGATGGGCAGCCATTACGTTGGAGATAGGACACTCCCGCTGTCCCCCACTGTATGATTAAGGGTTTGTTTAGTTTGCGATGTAGTAATAGAATAGACTTTTATCTTTAATTGAGAATTTTATAATGGAATAAAATAAAATAAAATAAAAGCGAAAAGTTTTATGTTAAGTTTATTCTATTATAAACAGTAAAAATAAGAAACCTTTAATTTAGACATTTAGGATAGATCGTAAACTAATAAATATATATTACTTAATATACTCTCAATAGTTTTTTTTAATATCAATTATTTCTTTTAACCATAACTCTTTTGTATATAATTTATATTATTTTTATATTATTTTTCCTTACTCTAATAATAATATTTGTATATTATTAATAAAAATTGTATATAATTAATAATAAAATAAAAAATTTTAATAAAAATTTTATTAATAAAAATATAAAATATATAAAAATATTCTTTAATTGTTTGTATATATTTCTATATAAATAGAAATATAAACCAATAAATTTTAAATATAAATCACATATAATAGAATAAAATAATAATTAATAATAATATTTTATATAATTAATAATAAAGTGTATATAATTAATAATAAAATAATAAAATTTTTATTATTTAAAATAGAAAATATATGAAAAAATTATTTATCACGGTGGTGTGTGACTTTTTAATTAAACATGATTTCTGTTTTAAAATCATAGCATTATATTTTTTGTAATAATCATTTTAATATCAGAGGTACAATAGTCATTTATTATACATTCCATTCTATTTCATTCATCTTCTAAATAATATTTCACTACGTTATATTATAAATCCTTCCATCCCTTCCTAACAACTTTTTATTATATTACATTTCATTCCATTATAAACCATTTCTTTTTGTCACTCCTATTCTCTCCTACTCCTTATCCGCTAAACACTCAAAGACCAGCTTGAAGAGGTTTAGATAATACTAAATTTAATCGGGTTGAAATTAAAATAATAATATAATTAATAAATAGGAGAAAGTTGTTCAATTGGTCATCCAAGACCTAACCAATTGCATTAAATGCCCTTCATCTTGTGAAACCTAACACTTGAAAATGCACTAGTCAATAATAAAGAAATCTCCACACTTTGGCACATCAAAGCTCGCCAAGCTTGCCCACGAGTGCACACATAGACTCCTCGTGTGGGCTTGTGCCTCACACACGCCAAAGGAGAACTATGCAAACAAAAGCCATTCATTTAAGGCTCATTCGGCTCTTCTTCCACAAGCTAAGATTCCAAGTCACATTCCAATTAAAATTGCAAAATTGTGTAAATTCTTTAAAATTTATTTATTTTTTGGAATTGTATGAAATTGCTTAGTATATATTTTGTGTTCGAAATTAAGAATAAAAAATTATTCGACAAATTACTAGTCTATTAAGTAAATTTAAGTTTATAATTTATTTTGGGTCTCTCTCAATTTAAAATTAATAAATAAAAGTCAAGAGTTTATAAATAAATTTACATTTAATTTTTTAAAAATTATTTAAGAATAATTTAACTTTTCCACCACAAACTAAAATCAAATCACATTTTAATTAAATTTGCGGGGTTAAATTATGTTCAATAGCCCAAAGACTTTGAGCACTATTTGAGCATCTAAATCTCGATTAATATTGGCAAAAACATCTCTAAATAAGATTCGAGCTCCATGCTAAATGTGTTTTAAAAAAAAGAGCAAAGCAAACGAAGCATATCTAAAAGTAAACCAACCCCTTGGATTGATATGAAAACACCATCAAATTTCAAAGTAGCACGCATTTTGAACTTTGATTTCGTCAAAGCCAAAAGTCTTAATCCATTAAAAATAGTTATTTTTTGGGAATTGGTAAATGAACATGTTTAGTATATAAAACAATTGCAAGGATAAAAAAAATAAGGACAAGTCACTAGTAAATTTAAGTCTAACAATTTAGTTTGAGTTTGACTTTACTCATCATCATCATCATCACCCAGCTTAGAATCTCGCAAAATCGCAAGGTCTGGGGAGGTCTGATGGTACGCAGCCTTACCCCTACATAGTAGAGAGGCTGTTTCCGGTAGACCCACAGGCACATGAGATAATAATGAACAAA
>JANZXR010000171.1:41873019-41899245 GCA_027575705.1 Erythroxylum echinodendron
TACTCTTTCTTGATTCCCCATAAAGGCCATAGCAAATGATACAGAGTCTCAATATCATCCAAACAAAAGAAGACCATTTTTGTAATTGACAAAAGGGATAATAGTGATCTGACGTGGCATCTTTGTTAGGATGCCACGTCATCATTATCTTAACACCAAATGAAAGGTCAAAAAAACTGCAATGCAACCATCATCCATTAAAGCTCACATTTTTAAGAGAATAAAGCAATCAAGTACTCACCAAACTATCTTAGCAATTTGCATCCATTAATTTTAACCAATCAATGGATCACAAAGAGAACTCTTTCACAAAGACTTAGCTTCCTTGGGATGTGAATGTCCACACCGAATCATTAACTGCACTAACAGACATTTAAAGACCATCCTGCGTTCTTGAGCTTGAGCCACACTCAACATTCGAGCTTGGACATTGCAGAGTGAGCTCTAGCTTCCATGGCAAAACCAGTTTCAATTGAGGTCTGGAACCCCAATGGCAAGTACAGGGTTGTTAGTACCAAACCCATGCCAGGAACTCGCTGGATCAATCTCTTGGTAGTGCAAGACTGTCGTGTTGAGGTATCTGAACTTGTTCTTCTTCTTCTTCTTAATCTTCACAATAATTAGTTGATTTTCTTTTCATTTTTGTGAATTTGATGAAAGACCCGCTTCTTTTTTTTTTGCTTATTTTTGATGTTTAGATATGTACCCAGCAAAAAACTATACTGTCCGTTGAGGATATCATCGCTTTGATTGGTGATAAGTGCGACGGAGTAATAGGCCAGGTAATTTATCTGTTAATAGGATCAAAGGTGGGTATTAATATCTATATGGGAGTGAGTTTTTGGGATGTGTTTCAGTTGACAGAAGATTGGGGAGAGACTTTATTTGCAGCACTAAGCAGAGCAGGAGGCAAAGCTTTTAGTACCATGGCTGTTGGGTACAACAATGTTGATGTAAATGCTGCAAATAAGTATGGTGTTGCTGTTGGAAACACTCCTGTAAGTTTCAATTCTCAAGGAGCTTGCTTGTTTTGTATGACTATAGTTTGTAGTCTTTTTGTTTTGAAGTGGTCGATGACTTCATGTCAATTCTTCACCCCATTGTATCAATGGACCCGCTAAAGGCCCGAAGCATAGAGTACTTATTATTGGCGATACACATAAATATTTCTTTAGATCTTCATAGACATGGCTGTTAGATATTTGGTATGTTATATCTATGCACATTACAGCTACTGGATCAATAACCTCTTGCTATATAAACTAGAAATATGCCTTCCCTTCCATGCTAGTGTTTTGATCCCTCTGGGTCTTAGAACATGTTAGGGAAATACTGCTTTCAAGTTTCAATGTAGTAAATAAATGGGTAGCTAATGATCTCTTGCAAATAAGTATTACGTTAATGAATTTCTGAATTGGTAATTTGGTTAGGGAGTTCTTACGGAGACAACAGCAGAGCTAGCCGCTTCACTTTCTTTAACAGCAGCTAGAAGAATAGTTGAAGCAGATGGGTTCATGAGGGCAGGTTTATACGATGGATGGCTTCCTAACTTGTACGGATAGTTGCTTATTGGATTATCTATTTGATTTCCATTGCTTTCTTTAATCCAATGCATAATTTGGATTTCGTGTTAAGTTCAGGTTTGTAGGAAACTTGCTCAAAGGACAGACAGTTGGCGTCATTGGAGCTGGTCGTATTGGATCGGCGTACGCCAGAATGATGGTAAGCCTTTGTCAACTCAGTTTCAAGTCAAATGCGTTATAGCTTCCATGAGCTATTTAAATGCCTTCCTTGTCAGTAAAATTGGCTCATCAAGCTGCTCAAATGAGCAGATCAGTGAACTGTTTGTTAATGACTAAAAAGATCAAAGTTACATGGTAGCTTTGCCAAGGACAAATGAATTAAGTAATTCATAGCAGAAACTAATCTTGTCTTGCTTTTAAAAAGATGAATTTGTGAGAACTCCATCTCAGAAACCAACTCTATTTCTTTTGATAAGAAGTTATGTGTAATATTTCATACCTATGAATTTAGTAGTATGAAAGAAGCAAGATGGTGAAGATGTAAAGAATGCTTGGTCTTTAATTTTTCCGAACAACGATATAATGAATTCTTCTCGGTGTCTCATTGTTGCTCATCTAGTTCTCCCTAATGTGGTAGGAAAGGGGGTTAAAGGGATGAAATTGCTTCTCTTCTGACATGTTTCCAAAATTTAAGGACTTCTGTTTTGAAACAGCTTCAATGCTTCTACTCTGTCACAGGTTGAGGGGTTCAAAATGAATCTGATTTACTATGATCTTTACCAAGCCACTCGCCTAGAGAAGTTTGTCACAGGCAAGCCGCTCTGGATCTGTTAAAATTGACGAGTTACAAAACAAATTTTGCTCAAAATAGCATGATTTATGTCACAGCTTATGGTCAATTCCTCAAAGCTAATGGTGAACAACCAGTTACTTGGAGAAGAGCATCCTCCATGGACGAGGTTCTTCGTGAGGCAGATGTGGTGGGAATCTTTTACAGAACTTTTATCTGTTAGTTTCACTAATATTTGTTCCAAGGTAACAGGAGTGAATGATGATCTTTGTAGATAAGTCTGCACCCTATCTTGGATAAAACCACTTACCATTTGATCAACAAAGAAAGGCTTGCAACAATGAAGAAGGTATGAGTTTCGTAAATCAAAAGCTAAGAAGTTATTCAAGTTCTTGGGCATCAGCAAACTGAACTCTACCTTTGCAGGAAGCTGTACTCGTGAACTGCAGTCGTGGTCCAGTAATTGATGAGGTAGCTCTTGTGGAACATTTGAAACAAAATCCCATGTTTCGAGTTGGTCTTGATGTCTTCGAGGTAAAATTATCCCTCTAGGATCTCTCCCTCTCAGAAATCAGAATCTATAAGAAAATGTATCAAACTCAAAAGCTGCCCAAGTTAATTCATGATTTCTCTTTGATCTGTCTTTGTATTAGGATGAGCCATACATGAAACCTGGGCTTGCAGATATGAAGAATGCTGTAGTAGTACCTCACATTGCTTCTGCTTCCAAGGTAATATTAATTGAGATCCTATCTGATTAAATGAAATCCGAAGACATTCAGACATTTCTGAAGTTGGCCGTAACACTTTTGCATATATCATGTTTCATTCTTCTTGTAGTGGACTCGTGAAGGAATGGCAACTCTAGCTGCACTCAATGTCCTGGTACCATAACTTTCTGCAGAATGAACTGTTATGAACTGCTACACTGAACCTTTGTCAACTGCAATCCGTTATACTATCTTGATTCCTGATGAACTATGAAACATTACTCAACTGTTAGTCACTTGTTATGTCTGCTTATATAGGGAAAGATTAAGGGATACCCGATATGGGGAAATCCAAATCAAGTAGAACCGTTCTTGAACGAGAATGCTCCTCCTCCACCTGCAAGTCCAAGTATTGTGAATGCAAAAGCCTTGGGTAAAAAAAACAGCTCTTGAAGTCCTTAGTGATAAACTAAAAAGAACTTCTTGAACTTACTTGTTATGAACTTCTGGCAGGTTTACCAGTGTCAAAGTTATAAAAAAAGCTTTGGTGGGATCTTGTTGAAGCTTCTATTGGACAAATCATGTCAAATTAGAACAAGGAGTAATAGTATCATACTCTTGTTTTGATTGTGTTGTAAGCACTGGTTTCAAACTCCTTTAAAGAGCTTATGCTTATATAATTGTATCCCCTTTTGTTAGCAGCGGCAATAGCATTGGAGTGGGCTAGGTCGGGCATGCCTGCCCTGGTTTGAGCCCGGCTCAAAAAATAATGCCCTAGCTCGAGTTAGGCTCAAAATCTTATCAAGTTCGAGGTGCATAGTCTAAGTTTGAGTCTAAGCTCAATTAGTCTCGGACCTGAGTTTAATTGTCAAGCCTAAGTCAAGTCAATATTTTTAAATAAGTTTGAGTCTATTTAGAAACCTAATTAAATTGACAAGTTGCTTGGACTAAATCAAAAAGTTTGAAACCTGATTAAATTTTAAACATTTTTCAAGTTTCTAAACTTTTTTTGAAGTCCAAGTTAGATTCTTAATGTCAACTCAAACTTTACTTCCTAGCTTTAGATCGAGACAAAAATACTAACTTTCTTCTTTCACATGCTATGCCCTTGAGAACCAAATCTTCTGTGCTCATAATTTTGCGTCAATTATGTTTCAGACGATTACATTCATACAAATATGTGGGACTTAGAAAAATGTGTGAATGGGATCATCTGAAACAGAGTTAGCACGGGATTATGAGCACAGAAAATTTGATCCCCTGCTCTTACTTTCACTAATTCCTAATTGTGAGTTTACATGAGAAGGGTGATTCATGACCATAATCACTTATACAGATACAATCATAAGCCAAGCATCACATTGGCAATGATGGTCTTGAAAGCATACTAATTTTGCAACGGAGTCACAAATACTATTTTTTAATTTAATTTTTTCTCCTTTATAATAAGAAATTCATAATTTCTTTTAGATGTGGATTAAATAAAATTTTAGATAAATTTAATAATTTTAAAATTATATATTTAAAATAAACTATTTATTAAATAAAAGGTTCAATGTCAAATTATAAATTATAACTCTTGAAAATATTGAAGAGTTTATATTGTTTTTAGTTTAACATTACAAATTAAAAGAATAATATTTTTATATGAAAAATTCAAGTTTATTATATAATAATTTAGAAATTGCATAATCCAAAATTTATAATAAAAAAATTTATGATAATTTTAAAACTCAATTTAATAGTAAACTAAAATTTCAATTTCACTCATAAGTTCAAAGGATCAATTAATTCAATAGTGTGATTTGTTGTCAAGCAATTATTTTCAAAGAAATTCAACTATTTCAATTATAATTCGTTAATTTTTAACTAATGTCACCATTAGACTAGTAAGAGCTCAAATCTAGATTTGAGCTTGAGCTTGAGCTTGAGCCTGCTTTAATCTTGATTAAGTTTAAAGCTTGAGACTCGAGTTTGAACTCGATCGGGCTTGAGCAACTCAAATTCTAATTAAACGGGAACTTAGTTATAACTTAAATAAAAAAAAACTGTACTAAAAACTTGATCACTAACCAATCTCGTTACTTTTAGACCAAATCAAATTAGATCTGAACCAAAATGTTATCTCGAACTAACTAGCAGGCCATTTTTTGTCATTACTTGACAATCTAACCCTCACTAAAACGACGTGTCACCTACTCAACCCGTTTATAAGGTGACCCGTCGTAATCACGCACAATCTAGACGATCTAGGGTTTGGGATTTCTAATCGGGGACACAATGTCGGACTCCAAGAAAATCATCCTCAAGTCATCGGACGGCGAGACCTTCGAGATCGAGCAGTCGGTTGCCGTGGAGTCGCAGACGATCAAGCACATGATCGAGGACGGCTGCGCTGACAGCGAGATCCCGTTGCCCAACGTCACCGGAGCGATCCTTGCTAGGGTCATAGAGTACTGCAAGAAGCACGTTTACGCCGCAGTCGAGAAGGAGAAGGAGAAGGAGAAGGACTCATCGTCGTCGGCATCTGCCTCCCCCGACGATTCTCTCAAGACTTGGGACGCCGATTTTGTCAAAGTTGACCAAAATACGCTCTTCGATCTTATCCTTGTGCGTCCTTCCCTTAAATTCCTTGCTCCATTTAATGATTTTCTTTAATTGGTTTGGGGATAATACTGTTTCTGCAGGTGTATATATGATGTTTGGTTCGTTATGTTCTGATGATTATTTCATAGTTGTGTGCAAATATTAGGTTTGAGCTAAAGATTTTTGGTGGGTTGATGGGAAAATTGCTATGACGTTCTTTATTTGGAGCTTTTGTATTGTTGTTCTATTGGTGGTGATCTTGTTGAGATATTAGGGTTTGTAATGTTCTTCAGGCTGCAAACTATTTGAACATCAAGGGATTGCTGGATTTGACCTGCCAGACTGTGGCTGACATGATCAAAGGGAAGACTCCTGAAGAGATCCGTAAGACATTCAACATCAAGAATGACTTCACCCCAGAAGAGGAAGAGGAGGTTCGTAGGGAGAACCAATGGGCATTTGAGTGATTGATGATGAATATTATGATAATGATGTGATAATGTTCATAGTAGGATTGTTGATATGCGATTAAGGATGCTGTTTTTGTCTAATCTCTTGTGGATTTTAATGAAAAATTCTTGCTGAATCTGTTTCTACTCATATAATTGAAGATTTGATGTTTTTGTTCCTCCCATTAAATTCCTCTCAAGTGTGTTTCTCATCAGTTTCTTAACTGAAGCTGCCTGGCAATGTCACCTTTGATGATTGCAAAGCAGTGTTTGGGTCGAGCACCCAAAGCTTGAAGAGGATGGTGGTTGGAAGGAGTGAATATATGCACGGTTGGCAAAGGCATCTAAACCTTGAAGATTTAAACGACATTGTTTTGAATCGACACTTGGGTTCAGATCGATTTAGGGCAAAAACAGGTTGGAACAGTCGAACAGAGAAACGGGCACACGGAGGATCTCATGCCAGGGTGACACTCTGGCGTGAGTGGATGGAGCACTTGTTTCCATAGGGTGTTCCAGTTTTGTGCCATTTAGACCGAACTTCAAATTATTTTAGAAGTTTAAATACGGCTCGAAATTGAATCAATTCAGATCGAATATTGACTTTATATCGAATCAAATTAGATGAACTAGATTCATACTCCTTAACCATCCCTACACATGACCACATTACGGTTCCCCCATTATAGGATGGCATGCGGATTTAGTGATCTTCATTTCTCCGATCTCCTTTCCCACCACTCTATATATTTCTTATGTATGGATTTGGGTAGATGAGCATCTTCTTCATCTCCCTGCGAGCGAGGATGATAAGAATAAACAGGTAATCTTTCATTTCTATACATGCTTAAAACTCTTTTTACAGAGTTCAATGAGGTCACTAATGGCTCAGTGGAGACAGCTGTCTATCTATGAGTTGAAATGTGAAAGGTAATGGATAAACTGAGGTTCTGTAAAAGGTAATGGATAAACTGACACCATTTGCTAGATGTATTGACTCTCAGTGAAGCTATTGGGATGAACTTATTGATATCTTCCGCGTTATGAGTCTTCGAACAAATCCCAACTCTAAATTTCTTCTTTTGCACATTACATCAAATGTTGCAGTGGATGGGAAGGTGCTTGTGTAAAGGACTGAATGATGTTAGCTTTCTTCCACTTTGAGTAGCAATCATCTTTGTCTGCACCTTTTCTGTCTCCAATTTTCAGTTTTTTTGCAGAACCTACGAAATTTAAGCCAAATCCCGAAATTAAACATCCATATTACACAAATAGAATCCGATACTTCATCATCGACCCCACATCACTCGTCGTCACGTACCCCACTAGTCCACTCTTCTGTCTAATATGCTCTGAATCATAAATATATATATTTATAAGGTTATTGTTATAGTTTGATCTAATTGTAAAGTATGAGACTTAGATTTTACATTGATTAAATACAAAGTTTGTGTAAGATTTATAAAGACTTTGGACTCTCTACTCGCACAAGTTAACTTTTGAAGTGTGACTCTCTTAGAATCTTTATCAATTGATATCTTGGTATTGAAGTAGTGACCCACGGAGTGGTAACCTAAGAGTGCTAGCTGTGACCAACAAAAATTTTAGAGTGGTAACCTGAAAGTGTCAACCGTGACTAACGAGGTCATTTGATTTAATTACAAGGTAAAAAACTTAATTCTACATTGATTAAATATAAAGTTGACGTGAGATTTATAAAAACTTTAGACTTTCCATCTTTACGAGTTAACTTTTAAGATGTGACTTTTCTAAAATTCTTATTAATTAGGCGGTCATGAATTGCATACGAAAAGCAGTCGATTTCCTTCCATTAGTGCCTTCTGGCTGATGATAATGGCAAGTTACAGAGTCATAGTTGTTAACGTGGAGAAAGAATTTGAAGGAACAAACATCACCGGAAGGACTAAAGGCAGGGTGGTTGGTTTCTCTTCTTTCGAGGACTCTCTGTAGCTGTGAGATCTCTTTTCTCAGTCTAATTTTTACTCTCTGTCTGTTGGATGTCTCATTTAGTACTTTGTATGGAATTTCCAATATAAGTCATGACTTTAAGTGGTGATGTTTATTCTGCTGTTTTGCGTGGAATTCATAATGCAACCTGTTCTGGGGCTTGGAACATTCTTCTTTGTTTTGTTTGTTTATGCGTCTCTGGAGAATGGGGAGGGAAGGTAAGAGAATGGTGGGAGGGGCAGAGGCAGCATAGATAAGGCATCCTTCTTACGCACTCATTTCTTAGCCTTACCTGTTGCCACAAATGGGGACGGCAACTAGAGCTCGACCCGCCCAAGGTCAATAAAATCGTTTTAATTTAATTATTTAGAATGAAGTTATTTTAGTTTGTAAAATTAGGAAAATGAAAAGTAAAATTTCATTGTCTTAACCGATTATAATAAAATGACGTCGTTTTTAAATTGATTTAAACAAGCTTAAGTTAGCATCAGATCAGACCGGAATAAAATTCTTCTGTGCTTTTAAT
Organism: Erythroxylum echinodendron; assembly: GCA_027575705.1. Taxonomy (NCBI): domain Eukaryota; kingdom Viridiplantae; phylum Streptophyta; class Magnoliopsida; order Malpighiales; family Erythroxylaceae; genus Erythroxylum; species Erythroxylum echinodendron. Next base: position 41,881,572 of record JANZXR010000171.1, read on the forward strand.
TCTGTGTCAATTTTGTTTCAAACTATCTCATCCGTACATTTCTCTAAGTCCCACATATTTGTATAAATGAGATCGCCTAAAATCAAATTAGTATAGAGTTATGGGCATAGAAGATTTAATTCCGACTAGACAAGCTAGTCTAGCTATACCTGAACACAAACAAAGTAATGAAATCTCTTGGTAATGTGAGCAATAGGAATGCCATGGCTAAACATGACAATTTCGGTTCGACCCAATTTTAACCTGAGTTTGGTAGGCCGAGGGGGGACCTGGCCTGCGACTCGACAAAACGGCGTCGTTTTGAAGAAAACGACACCGTTTTGTATTTTTTAATTAAAAAAATATAGACAGACTAAGTTTGACCAGGCTCGCCGACAGCCCATCGGGCTTCGGTTTTTTAGGCCGGGCCATGGCATTAAAGTTCTTTGTATCATAGTAATTATTATTGCTTGGAGTAGCTGTTTAAGTTCAGTCGGTGTCCATAGTATATGAATTTGTGAAGGGTTCATAAAAGCATTAGGCAAAATATTAATGCTTGTTATATCGATGTCCAATAAGAACTGAATTTATTGTATGGGGTGGACTAATTGAGAACCAGATTTTTTATACCTTCTACTTTGTATTAACTCTGTTCTATGTGATCTCATCCATACAAATATATGAGACCCATGTAAAATTCAAATAAATGTATGGATGAGATCGCGTGGAACAAAATTGGTACAGGATAGTGAGTACAGAAGATCTCATCCTGACCAATTGACGGTAGAATGTCCCCAGTTCTGAAAAGTGTAGTTTTGAGTTTTTATTTAAAAATTTTAGAAAAAATGAAATTTTTTAAAAGAGTTCTTAATAATTTTTAATTTAGAGAAGTTCCTTTCTTGTGCTTTTATTAAAATATAACGACGAAATATACGTAATATAAATATTATATTTGAATTAATTAAATGTCTAATTTAGTTCTCAATTTAACTTGATTTAAACTAATAATTTATTATAGTTATTTTGAATTATGAGTTTAAAATTTAATTAATTCGAGTTAGATTTAAAAGTTGAATTAAACCTTCATGTTAATAATATTTGATTGATTTATCTATGATATGCATGTTGTGTATATTTTATTGTTATTTTAAATAAAAGTTAAAGAGATTTTTTTTCAAAAATTAAAAATTATAAGAAATTTTTTGAAAAATCTAAGGTTGCGTTTGGATCTGTCGGGTTTGCAGTGAACAATCAAAGGTTAGAGAAAAGTGCGGTAGTACTGCAGAAATCAATAAGCAGAAAGAGGGTTGCGGTAGGAAACTGCTTCTGTAGTAGAAATTTTACTTTCCATTAATAACCTTCACTACAAGTATTATTTTTCATTATACTCTTAAATAATATGGCTAATAATATATTTTCATGAAATATTTTATTTACTAAATTTATTTTATTTATATTTTCTTATTTTATTATTTATAATTTTAAATTTATATGACTAATAATATATTTTTAAATTATTTATACAACAATTAATAGTTTATTAAATTAATAGAATTTTTAGTCATTTTATCTCTTTTCAGCAGTCACAGCCGTACTTGCCAAATACTTATTTTCATGTTTCAGCAGTTACTAAAACAGTAATCCCAAATATATAAGTACTTATTAAAAATAAGTAATTACATTTTAGAAGGTTGTCAGCCACTATCGTACTCCCAAACTAACTCTAAAGATTAAAGAAATATTTAGAATTTATTTAAATTATACTTGGTATTTGTATCTTTGCACCCTTTAAAATATGGTTATTGAGTATCATGTATAGTTCACTTTTAATTAGATAAATTACGTTACGGAAATAATCATTTATTTCAATAATTTAAAATTAAATAATAAATTCAAAATAAACAGATATTAATAAGTTAATCACAATTAAAAGTTAACTATTATAAAAATAAATAAAATTCCATCACTTGGTCCACGCACCAGGAATTTCTCTTCTTGTGTAACTGATAGAACTTTGTACTTCGAGTCAAAGTTTGAACCTTTTCATTGTTGTAGGTACTTCTAAGCTTTCTCGTATGTTTATATATATTCATTGTCATGTTGGGACCAGTCAACTGCTGCTGCGTGGCCCTTTGTCTTAACCAAGACAACTCTTTTTAGGACGGAATTTATAAGTATATGCCTTCTCTGCGTCACTTGGCCAATACCCTTTTCGTCTTCTTCTCCGTATTGAACAACACTCACTTTGTCTGCTATCTCCGCCGTTGAAATGGCAGAGTACCAACCACTGTTGGATACGGAGGAACAACCTCTGCCCAATAAGAAGCTTCCACGTATCGCTTCCCTCGATGTCTTTCGTGGTCTCTGTGTTTTTGTGAGCGTCACAGTCCTCTCTCTGTCTCTATTTCACATCTATCTTACTTGTGTATAACTTGCTTATCATTCAAAAAGATCACTCCTTTACCCCCTCTTTTTTTTTTTTTTCTTTCATGGAAAGATTTGTGCTTGTTTATGTAACTATTGTTCTTGTTTTATTGGACTTCATTGACTTTCTGGGTTATTGCTTGTTATGCGAGAAATGGCTGCAAAGCACAAGTTATTGATTAATTTGCAAGTTCAAGTATCAAACGTTTTCTAGTACCGGTTTGCCTCTTGTTGAAAGTTATTGGCAAGCTAAAGACTTTTCCAAGCGAATAATGGAAATTTAAGGCAACTGAATGCAGCGTAAAAAGTTTGTACTTTGTTCTTCGGTTACTAATTTACACATTTTCTCCACTGTTTTTGTTTTCAGTTAATGATGTTGGTCGATTATGGTGGCTCAGTTTTTCCAATAATAGCTCATTCTCCTTGGAATGGTCTTCACTTGGCAGATTTTGTGATGCCTTTCTTTCTCTTTATAGCTGGAGTCTCTATTGCACTTGCTTACAAGGTATTGCTTCACTCACTTACCTTATTTCAATGGTTTAGAGGATATCTGTTTTTCTTTATCAGACGTGGTGATTTTCATGGATAGTGCACTGAAATTGAAATTATTGCTCTTCTATGCATTTTTCCAGAGAGTATCGAACAGAGTAAATTCCACATGGAAGGCAGTTCTTAGAGCAGTAAAACTTTTTGTCTTAGGTGTTCTTCTTCAAGGTATATTGCCATGACTTGAATTCCACAGGTGAAAATTCATAATAGGATCTTATTTATAACTAGAATATGATAAACAATTAACTACTAATCATAGATCTAGTAGCTGTTGGTTTATTGTAAACAGAGCTTGAATACCCGATGCAACCAATAGCAAGAACTAGAATATTGATACTTATTTAGAATATATGTTTTGACAATATGTAGTTAAGAATATGAAGATATTATGACAGACCTAAAGAGATCACTGGCTCATTCTTTGTAATGGTCCTTATGTTGGTGACTTACCAATCAAACCTTTTGCTTTGGTGTTATTAACATCATATATACCTATGTCCTCATTGAGGTTAATGTGTATGACCTATATCAATTATCAGGTGGCTATTTTCACGGAATAAATTCCTTGACCTATGGTGTTGACATTGAAAAAATTCGTTGGCTAGGCATTTTACAGGTAATGTAAGTTAAGAACTGAATTTTCTCACTACTGCTGAATGTTTGTGCACGGCTTAAGTTTTCCATACACTACTAAATGAAGGTTTTGGCTTGTCTTCTTTCATTCAGAGAATAGCAATTGGGTATGTTGTTGCAGCTTTATGTGCAATTTGGTTTTCATGTCGAACAAAGAGTGAAACAGTTTTCCTCAGGATCTACTATTGGCAGTGGTAGGTTTTACGTGTTATCAATGCATTGCGCATTATAAGTTTTGGTTTTATATGTTATCATTCAATTACACATTATAAGCTTTTGAACAATGTTAACGAATTCATGTTCCAAACAGTGAATGGATACTTAACACTTGCAGATCTAGATCCGAACAGTATTTCTGTACGATTAGTAATTTTGATTTTATGCTGATCACCATATTGCCATGTGGTCAGTGCTTCAGGAAGAACTGATTTTGTACTCCTGTTGTCATTATTTCATCTTTTACACTTGCTAAAAGATCAATAAGGCTAAACAGTGTGTGATGTATGATCATCATTGTGAATATGGCATTTCAAGCCTATTTGATTGACCAACAAAAGTTTTATTTTGCAGGTGTGTTGCAGCTGTACTGTCAGCCATATACTTGGGTTTGTTGTATGGCATATATGTGCCAGATTGGCAGTTTGAGGTGCCCAGTCCGATCGACATGCTTGCAAAAAATTCAACTTATTCTTACCAGGTGAAGAATGCAAGATTTCTTCTGGTTTCATTTTTCTTTTAAATTTTTTCTGTTTTTTATTCAATGACAAGCTTTTATTCATTCTGGAGGTTTAACATAGCATTGAAGGCAAAATTGTTGATCTGTCCATTGAATATCTTGGTACATATGTGGAGAGCAGTAGGTGATACATTTCAATTATGATGATCCCTTTATCTAAATTAGATTCCCTAAACAACGACCCTTCTATAGCTATCTTCTCGAAGCAGTGAAAGTTATGCTCTTGTGTCTTGTACTTTTCTTAATTGGAGCTCTCAAAATCTGCTTCTGTGTACCTTTTATTTTTCTCTGCAGGCAAGTTTACTGTGCATCATCTAATTGCTTCAGTTGCTAAATTAGTAATGTGATAATTAATGACCAAAGCAGATTTATTTGTAAGCTTCTTTCTTGTAAACCCAGCTGTTGTGGATGCAAAAACTTTCCCCTACTTTAATGTTTTATGTACTGGACATAAGATTGGTTTGGTTTCCCTTTCCTCTTTGTACGAGGTTATTGTCAACTGCCAAACCTTTTTCTTGATGTTTGATTTTACACTGCCTGTGTGATTTAGGTAAAATGTTCTGTAAGAGGAGATCTTGGACCTGCCTGTAATGCAGCTGGTATGATCGATCGCTACGCTCTTGGTATTGATCACCTATACCCAAAACCGGTTTACAAAAACCTTAAGGTAAGAGTTCGGTTTTTGTTGTATTTGTGTTCATCAAATTTCCTTAAATAGATCCGTAACAAAGATACCCTTTTAATAGGAGTGCAATAAGTCCCCTAGTCCTTCAGATACTTCACCTCCATGGTGTCGTGCCCCATTTGATCCTGAAGGCCTGTTAAGGTGGTGAATCTGACAGTCCCATTTATGTGTTCTCTTTTTTTGTTTTTATATCTAAACACAAGCATCTTTGTTTAAGTGGAATTTATGGTTACCAATCCAAATTAAAATTTAATTAGACCACAGTTTTGATATTGATGGGATTCCACAAAGTTGTTTACATATGTTTCAAATGATGGTACGGTTCATTTGCATTTCACAGCTCCTTAACAGCTGCAGTCACCTGCATAGTTGGGCTCCAATATGGCCACATTCTTGCTCACATACAGGTTAGACATGTTCTTCATTCACTTCCTTCTCAGTACTCTTTATCTTTGTTACACCTTTTGTTAATCCTATAACGAGAATCTTGTGTAGAAGAACTGTATTGATGAGTGACATTTGAATGATTTTGTGCAAGTCTCTTTAAATGCCTTGTTTACAAATTTGGTTCCATTGATCTTTTACTTCAATATATTCTGTAAGCATCATCCATCCCATTCATTAATTGCTGAATTTGTTTGGTGTCGCCCAAAATCTTACAGGATCATAAGATACGCTTACAAAACTGGTCCCTGATCTCAGTTTCATTACTTGTACTTGGCCTAATCCTTTTCTTTGTAGGTATGCCTGTTCATTATATTTTCCTTATCGAATATGTGGATTTTTTTTTTTATATCAAAGTGTCATTGGTGGAGGATATTGATAAAATACTCAGCTGCATACACTTGCACAGAGATCTTTCATTCAATCATGAGATTATTCTCTTGAAAAATAGGTGTGAACTTGATGCTTGTTCTTGGCCAATGAGAAGCATTGATGTTTATATCTATTTACAGATCACTTGATATGGTGAATCATTTACTCCTTTTCAATTGTTTTTTTCAGGCATCCCTGTAAATAAATCTCTCTACACAATCAGTTACATGCTGATCACTTCTGCTACAGCAGGAATCACATTTTGCGTCTTGTATTTGTTGGTGAGTGCCAAGTTTGAAAAACCATGTTAGAAGTATGTGATTATCAACCTACGAAGACTATTACAGACAAAAGATTCCACCTTGCTATAATCATTCAACTAAAGGACATAAAACCCCGAAAATCGGTGATGAGGATATGAACTTTTAGAAGATTGTTATATCACTGTAAATGCCTACATTTCAACCAAGTTTCAATGATCATGTCAAACAATGTAAAATTTCTCGTAAGGTCTAATAAAAATCCGACTTATGTAGGCATAGGATGACTTTTCTCAACTCATTTTTTGGATTGATCTGCATTGAACAACATTGTTGGTTTGCTATACCTGTTTCAAATTGTGGCTATTACAGGTAGATGTATATGGTTACAGGCGGTTGACATATGTGTTGGAATGGATGGGAGTGCATGCTTTGAGTATTTTTATTATTGTAACTTCAAACTTAGCTGTGATTGCAATCCAAGGATTCTATTGGAAAGCCCCTCAAAATAACTTGGTAAGTGCTCGGGATTAGTACTCGCCTTACCTTTAAATCGGAACTTAGAACAGTAAATACCAACCATACTTGCTCTTGTTGCTTGATTGTTTACCAGATACACTGGATTGTTTCAATCTTCGTGCACAAATGATGTTTGGTCAGTTTTCTTGAACTCATGCACTCGTTGTCCGAATGATCTGAATGCTTGAAACTGTTTTCAATCGATTCTTTTTTTATCCTTGTTTTTTCAGTTTCAAGTCATTGAGCCAAAAGGGGTCGAACAGAAACTATCGTACGTGATGTTTAGATGATTAGATCCATCATTCCTCCATTGAAGCTCAGTTCAAATTATGGCAAAACAAAGCTCCCCACTCAGAAACGACAAGAGAGACATTTAAATGTTAGTTCAGGTGACATCAAAGTTAATACATTTGTTTATGTTCTGACTAAAAAGATGTTTAACTTTAACCTATGGTTATGGAACTTTGGGTACCGTACCTTATCGAGGCGAAAAAGGTACAAAATCATCTTGTACTATATTAGATTGTATGGAAAAATTTTGGGGTTATATTGCCTTCACACAGAACTTATCGAGCTAAGTTTGTAAACGATGAAAATTTAAAGGGCAAAATTAAGAACTCGTTGTTTAACCAGAAGTCTCGAGTTCGAATCTTGAAAATAGAGAAACTTATTTAGCCAATACTTCAACCCTTATGAGCTAAACCTAGTGTGATCGGAAATTAGTCTGGGTGTGATGACTTAAAGACGCCTTCTTATAATTGGGATTCTCTTAGGATATTGTGTGGGCTAACCAAAAAAATAAAAAAACTAAAGCAATATGTAGTTTTGATTGGCATAGATATTTTATTTAAGGATGACAATGATATGTCAGGCTTAGGCTTAAAATTTTGTGTTCGAGCTCAGGCCCAAGCATTAGTCTGATAGATTCGATTAAATTTTAAGAACATTATCATTTTATGTAAAAAATTTTAGTTTTGAATCAGGTCGAGTTGAGGAGTTAGAGCTTAAGTTTAGCTTGAAGTCCGATCAATTCAAGTCGGATATCTTAATTTTAGATTAGATCCGGCTGGATTGGACTTTTTTTTCCTTCCCTAATCATATGATATCCCATAGTTCTTAGCAAAGACAAATGTATTAAGTGTATTGAATAAAAGGGTTTCATCTTGTCCTAAATGTTTGGGACGGGTCGAGGCCATATTTCAAATTTAATTTGAACTTAAAATGCAATTAATTCAAATTAGATAATATATTTAACCTAATATTGTTAGTAAAACTTAAAATCATTTTACTTCGTTATAAGCAACAAGTTCCTTGTATTACTTCTAACGAGGCATGGTAATTTGGCCCGATTTAACTCAAATTAATTAAACTCGAGTTTGAGGAGTTAGCTCGAGGCCTATTCCAAACGGTTTAATGACATGAATATTCATTCAAAATGATGTCATTTAAGCAACTTACTTTAGTTCAAATTAGGATTGACAATGGGTTGAACCCGTCAAGTTTGGGTTTGTTTAAGCCCGAGCTTGAATTAAAATTCTATTTTTGAATTCGAACTCGACTTAAAGTTTAATCAGGTTCAAGGTATCAAGTTTGAGCTTGAACCCAATCAAACTTGGGCAACCTAAAACTCGATTGAGTCTGATTAAATTTATTTTTTAATTTTAAAAATTAAAAACAATGTTATTTCACTTAAGCGATTTATTCATATGAAAAATATGGGCTTTAAGCTTCAAGTTGGGTCAGATAAATTGAGCTTGAACTTGGTTCAATCAAGGTCAAGTTCATCGACTTTGGACTTGTCTAAATTGGGCCAAATTTGTTTGAGTTTTTCTTTCATTATAAGTTTAAATTGTGTTTTAGGTTGAGTCGGACTATGACTCTGCCCAATCTATTATCATTCTTACTTATAATACCAAAATAATTATTATAATTATTCAATAAAAGTTAGTTCTCTAATTGAGTCAATTATTATAATTATTCAATAATTCTAATAATTGACTCAATTAGAGAACTAACTTCCATACGATCTCTAGTAATATATTATTAGTCTCATGTAATTTTTAAATATATAATAAAACAAAATAGGGTCCCATAATGCATAGTACAATTCTACTCCCTTCACTTTGAAGGAACCACTCTCTGTGAAGAAACGGCAAGTCGTTTTCATAAAAAGGGATAGTGATTGGTGAAAGAAGAATGGACTATATATGGCAATTCGGGTTGATCCAATTCGAATCTATTCAAATTAGTTTAATTAAAGTATTAAAAAATATATTTTTATTTAAAATATGATTCAATTGGTCAAGTCAAAATCGAAATAAATTTGATCCAACTCTATTCGACTAAATTTTTTTTTTTTCGCATAATCGAATTTAAAGATGAAATTTGAGTTTGAGCTTATCTTAGCCGAGACCCGGGCTATGATCAATGAAGCTAAATTCAAGTTGATCAGATTTAAAATATAGCTCAAGTTGGGCCTTGACATCTAACATTTGTAATAAAAATGATCTTATTTTTTAGTTTAAAATTTTAAATTAAAAAATAAAAAATAATAAGTCAAAATAGGCTTTAACCTAAAAAAGAAGTCGGGTCAGGCTCTGGGCCAGCCGATTGTCCTCTGGAAGTCTCTAGGGCTTTGTAAAATACGTGTCAAATTTTAAGTGGTTGTGGAGATATATATTATGTATCCTAGTACAAATGGATTTGTAAGATAAAGATGAGAGGAAGGCGGAAGGTATGGTGGGGACCACTAAAAGAAATATGCCCGACCATCAAGCAAGATGCTCCTACATCTTTTTGTGACAGCTGGTGTCCACATGATTCCGTGGATCGACATTTCAATAGGCCTCTTCTCACCCTCGGATCATTGTGGACCCAGCATTATCTATATGATCTGCACTTTGTTCCATTCCCGAGAGAAATTATATTTTATCTACTTTTATAATACTAAATAAAATTATTTCAACAATTACCTAGAAAAAATCATCTAAGAAGTTTTAGTACGACGAAATCTTATTTGTAATTAATAGAAAGGTTATTTTCAAACAACCCGCAAGACTAAATAAAACTATTAAAAAACATCAATTAAATATTTAAAATGTTAACTTAATACAAAATTTAACTTATTATTAATTTCACCAATTAATATTATCTAAACATTTATATAATAAAAATAATTCAAAATAAAGTTAAAGACTCTATTTGACAAACGATTAATTGCATTAGCTATTAGTTGATTTTATTAACGGTTAGTTAATAACTGATTTGACCAACAAGTAACATCAATTATTTATTAAAAATATTTGATAAAATTAGCAGTTATTGATGTGTAAAATGAATTATGAATACATGATTTAAAAAAAAATATAAGGATATGAATATTATATTTCTTAGTATCTCGTTGAATATTCTTATAAGAATTTAGATTTAGATATTTATTTTTACAAAAATTAAGTTTATAACTTTAATGATAATAATGATAATAATATTAATCCAACGTTAAATTCCCTATTAATATGAATGATGCAGCGAGCTACATCATATTAACATTTTTCATATAATATGTATGAATTTTATTATTTAATAAATTAAAAATATTTATAATTATAATATGACAGATATATAGTAGTTATTAAAAATATTAATTTGATGTGACTCTTTATATTAAAAAACTTAATATTAGGATATTTTAAATATAAACTAATATTATGAAATTAAATAAAGATTTAAAAGTTTAATTAACTCCTTTATTATATTCTTTCAAACTTCATGATATAATTGTGCGATAAAAAAATCCAACTTCGAAAACACACGGAGCAAATATAGAGAGCAAAGTAAAAGATAATACTATCATTAAGCAAACAACTAATTCCAAATGCTCATCTTATGAAGCTTTCAGAAATCAACTTATTGGGTTTAAATTAACTAACCAATAAGTCATTTATCAAACACATCGATAACTTTTTAAGATAATAAAAAAAACTAACTTTTAGTCAATAAATTAAAAAATATCTTATCAGTTATTTGCCAAACACCTCCGAAATGTAAAAGTTCTTTTCATTTATCACTCTAATATTCTTTGATATTCAAGTGGCAATTTATGTCAGTAGGGTTAATAATAAACTATATGTGTAATGAATTAGAATTTGAATTATTTAATTAATATTTTATATTTTTTTATCATTACAAAATTAGAAAATATATATTTTAACTTAAAACATATTCCAAAAAAAAGTATTCTAATTACATAATATTAAGACTAAAGCTTTATCATTTACAAATTATGTTAAAAGTTCATACTCTGAGCTTCTTTGGATTATAAACTTATTTTAAAAATATTTATAATATAATAATTTAAGGTTTTAATTGGAAATTATATTTTTATTTAATTTTGTGGTCTATTTTATCTTGAAAAGTTACATTCTTATATATAAAATTTTAAGCAATATCAACTTCAAAATGATGAAATTCATTAAATAAATAGAAAATTACAAAAAAGTAACTTATTTTGATTCTACGAACAATTGCATAGTAAAAATTTCGTTGTTATGCGAAATTTATATAGGTTCAATAATACGTAGTCTTATCTCTAACTAATAAAAAGATGTTTCTAAATGACCCATATAAAAAAAGATAAAATACTGTTAGACTTTTAAAATAATTTCTAAATAGTAATCAATGATAAAAAAAATTATCCAAAAGAAATGATAAAAAATTAATCAACAAATTTGACCACTTGTACAGAAAGGGACAAAAGGTAACAGGTCACAAGGCCAGAGCAAAAAGCCATATTTGATTAATATTTTAAATCTACCTGAAAAGAAGTGCAAATCTATTTATTATTAAACTATGTTTGGATTATTTTTTAGTTTAATTTTGTGAGGATGGAATTATTGTTGATTTTAATACTCTAGATTTTAGATTAAATTTATATTAAAAATTAAATTTAAATAATATTATTTTACTTAAAAACAAAACATTAATTTTAAATTAATTAATTAATTAATTAAGATAATATCATTTTTCCTTTCAAAATATACCAACATTGTTGTTGCACCTAAAATGATAATGTCTTGTGTTTGACCTTAAATGGTATGTACAAAAAAATTTAAATAGAACTTATAATTTCTTTTTTTTTTGGTTTAAACTACTTTATTTGCAACTTTCAATATTTATTATTTAATTCAAAAATTATAATTTAGTATAAATCCAAAAAAAGGAAGGTTAAATACATTAGAACTTTTTGTGATTAGAAATTTATTATTTAATTTCTCCAATAATAATATTAAAATAATTAAGTTCTAATATGATATATTTTTAAAATTATTAATAAATAGAAACTAATATAATATACAATTAATCAATGTATCAAAAGATAAATTTGAAAATTTTAGAGCATAATAACTTAAATAAAAGTTAAATCATACAAATTCAATATAATTAATATAATATTTAAAATATTTAAAAATTACTAATAAAGATTTGAGTCTAAAAATTCTAAAATTTGAATGCATTAAGAATGATCTCCATATATATATTTATGTAATACCCCTTCAAACAATCCAAAGCACTTGTATTATTTTTTTTCATAAGAATGGGTATTCGAAATTAAGATCAACTTAATTCGAATTGATTAGAGTAAAATGATATTATTTTAGTTATAACTTAATCCGGTTCAAGCAATTCTAAACTCAATTAGGTTAAGTTCGAGCATAAACTCAAGCTACCAAAAGAAAGATCGCATCAAATTGGATCCGATTTATTACTATTCCTAATAAAGATTTAGGTTGTGTTTAGTTATGCGGTGCGGTGAGAATAAGTACTTATTCACCGTAGTTTTTAAACGTAGTCAAATATTTGGATATGCAGTAAACAACCGGAAGTTGGAGAAAAATGCGATATCATCGCAGAAATCAATAAGCAGAAAGAGAGTTGCAGTAAGAAACTGTTTCTGCTGTAGAAATTTTAATGTGCATTAATAACCTTCACTACAAGTATTATTTTTCATTATATTCTTAATTAATATGACTAATATATTTTTATGAATATTTTATTTACTAAATTTATTTTATTTATATTTTCTTATTTTAATTTAATATTTTATTATTTATAATTTTAAATTTATTCGACTAATAATATATTTTTTAATTACTTATACAACAATTTGTATATAAACAGACTTTTTAGTCATTTTATCTCTTTTCAACAACTGCAAACACAACCGTACTTGCCAAACACCTATTTTCACATTTTAGCAGTTACTAAAATAATAATCCCAAATATATAAATATTTATTAAAGATAAATACTTATTAATTTAGCAGTTAATTTTAGCCAAAATATCAACTTTTACCCCTCCTCTAAACTAAAGCTTAAACTCACCTTATCTTTATCTTACTAGTTGAGTTTTAAAGAACTCGTTACACTTTCCCATATAAAAAGTTGAGAAAAAGACAAGAAAAGGCCGTTGGCATAGGCGTGGCTTTTGGAGCCTCTTCTCTTCAAGATGATTAGTCCTCACATGCTCTTATCTGTACACTTTGGTCCCACACCTTCCACTTCCTCCGTAGTCTGTCCTCGGCCCAAGTTCAAGTGCAACTCCATTGTTCTATGCCTTTGTTGTTCCTGTTTTACCCTTAGCTTTATCTTTGTCCACATATTGTACCTTCCTTCTCTTTAAAAGGACTCGAGCTTTGGCTGAGGTTACATGTACGCATCATTGAAGAGTGAAGCAGAGGTTAAGAGAACTTAAAGATCGTATCTTTATCTCATTTTCCTTAAGGGTTTTGTGAGAGAATGTCTAAGGAAGTGAGTGAAGAGGGTCAAGCCCACCATGGAAAGGACTATGTTGATCCACCACCAGCACCACTTCTTGACATGGCTGAGCTCAAGCTCTGGTCTTTCTACAGAGCTTTAATAGCTGAGTTTATTGCTACTCTCCTCTTCCTTTACGTCACAGTAGCTACTGTGATCGGCCACAAGAAGCAAACTGGACCTTGTGATGGTGTTGGTTTGCTTGGTATTGCATGGGCTTTCGGTGGCATGATCTTTATACTTGTGTACTGCACTGCTGGTATCTCTGGTGAGAAGCAACTTCCATCTTTTTCAAGTTTCAACATTTTTTGCACGTACCCTTTTGTGAACTTTGTGTTTCCTTGTCTGGGAGTTCTTGTTCTTTTATCTATTCACTAGCTCTCAGTCACCATGCACAGAAAGATGCGATCTTTTTTCTGCTGATGTGTTGTTTTTCTGTTCAGATTATAATTTCACAGTTCAGATTTTAGAGCACTGATGGTGGGTTTTGGTTGTTTTTTGTATACAGGTGGTCATATTAATCCTGCAGTTACTTTTGGTCTGTTCTTAGCTAGGAAAGTATCTCTGATCAGGGCAGTTTCTTACATGGTTGCTCAGTGTTTGGGTGCTATCTGTGGTGTTGGTTTGGTCAAGGCCTTTATGAAACATTACTACAACTCTCTTGGAGGTGGTGCCAATTCTGTGAGTTCTGGTTACAGCAAGGGCACAGCTTTAGGGGCTGAGATTATTGGCACCTTTGTGCTGGTCTACACCGTTTTCTCAGCCACTGATCCGAAGAGAAGTGCTCGTGATTCTCATGTCCCTGTAAGTATACTGCTCCAAGCTTTCTGTTGTTTGCACGAGTTAGCTGTACAAGTTTCTGAAACTTTTTTTTCTTTTACTTTATCAAGAAGTGATGTGTTTTCTGTGTTCTAGGTGTTGGCTCCATTACCTATAGGATTTGCTGTGTTCATGGTTCATTTGGCAACCATTCCTATCACAGGAACTGGCATTAACCCTGCAAGAAGCTTTGGAGCTGCTGTTATTTACAATAACGACAAAGTCTGGGATGACCATGTATGTTTTTAAAACATCTTATCATCTGAGAGCATCTAAAACCATTCATTTGTTACAGGACTTTCCATGTTTTGGATTGTTTCAATTTGCTGATAAATTTTTGTACTTTGGATATGACAGTGGATTTTCTGGGTTGGACCATTTGTTGGAGCACTTGCAGCAGCTGCATATCACCAATACATACTGAGAGCAGCAGCTATCAAGGCTTTGGGATCTTTCAGAAGCAGTACCGGCAACTAAGAAACAAAATTGATCTTCATCTTCATCTTCATCTTCCTTTTTTTGTTCTGCAGTTTGTTTTTGTTTGTTTGTGTGTATGAAAGGAATATGATGATGAAAGTTCTTTTACTTCCTTTTACTCATTAAAAATTATATCTTTCATTGTTAGTTTGTCTGTATGTATAATTTCTGCAATTCAGTAGAGTCTTGATTTGATCTTTCTTAAAAGTCTCTTGATTCTCTCCTACTTTCTGAGCAAAACCTGAAAAGCATTAAGCTCCTAATGTTACCTGAAAGAGCATCTGAGAGGAGTAAAGTGACTTAAAGCTCTTTTTCACCAATGTGGAAAAGTCTGGTTAATGGCCTGCATTTGAGCTTTAGTTTAATCACTGTAACCTGAAACAATCACTTTAGTTAGAAAAAAAATGGAAGCAAGGCCAAGCCAACTCAACATCACATGATAGGATTGGACCTCACATGGTGGTTAGTCGTCTTCTGGTCCCTACAATACAGTTAAACTTTGTCCTACATAAAGGAAAATGAGCAATCACTCTCCGATTCTTCTTTTTCTGATATATTCTATTAAGTTTTACACACGAAAAAGGAATGGAGAAATAGGAATCATCAATCATAGCTAGCCTCGTTCTTCTGATAAAAGCTACAGATGCTCACTCCTGAAGCGTGTCCATCCCTTTGAGCCAGGTCAGGAAAAGGAAATGGTGGTCCAGAAGTGAGAGGTCGAGAGCTTAAAGCTGAAACACAACCTGGAAA
Source organism: Erythroxylum echinodendron (assembly GCA_027575705.1). NCBI lineage: Eukaryota > Viridiplantae > Streptophyta > Magnoliopsida > Malpighiales > Erythroxylaceae > Erythroxylum > Erythroxylum echinodendron. The sequence goes on from JANZXR010000171.1 coordinate 41,897,031, forward strand.
TAGGACCACCAGGCAAGCTCAGAGATTACGAGTGAGTCCATAAATGTCCGCTTCAGGTTTTTGACCTTGAAACTTTACTTTCCATCAAGCCATTATCTCATGTTTTAAACCCAGATGAAAAATTTCACGAGAAATTCACAGCTGCTGCCATTTCGGGTTCGATACATACTAAATAAATTATTAGATACACGTAATTCCAACTAAGACTTAAATTACCATATTTCAGATATTTGAAAGTACAGCGAAGTTGTGACAGCTTCCTCACATTCAGGGGCTGATATGTGTGGTGATAACTCTGCTTTTCAAGTACTTCTTTGGTTGTTGTCAAGCAAAGGAAAGGTAAAGTCTTTGGCTACTGTATTTTACATCTAGTTATTCAAACCAAGCTCCTTCTTCATAGGACCCCACTTGAATCAAAAACAAAGAGACAAGTTAAGCATCCAACTTGAAATTTCAATCCCAAGCACGAAACTTTCAGAAACTAAAACCAATTGGATGTTAAAAGCATATCCCTTAAAAATGATAAGGGCATACGCTCTTCAAAGAAATTATTGCACTGGAGGTCTTGAGTTCTAATCCCTGAACATTTCCTAAACTCAACGGTTTCGTTAGTTGACACATAAATTTATTCAGAAACACAATTGAATGATAAGGGTTAACGATTTTCTGTTAGTTGATGCATGTTTGATTTGTATTATAGTTTAATGCACAAAACACCTGAACAACAGGGTAAATACGTGTACCCGAGAATTTATTCAGCACACATCCAAATGACGGAGGCTGGTGGGTTCTTTACCTTTTACTGGAGAGGAGAAAGACTGTACTATCATCATCATCTTCAGAATTTTCTTCAAAACATCTTCCAGCTATTCTTCTTTGTCAGGATCGTGCGCAAATGGAGTGGCTATTGCATTCTTAACTTCCATATATCTGACAAAGAGTAGATGGGCTGTACCAAGGATTATCATACGGAACATTTCATAACACTCTTGGAGCAGAATCCTACAAGTTTCTACAAGCCACTCTAATCAAGAAAGATGAGATCTTTGGGATGTAATCTTAAGCTTGAGGCAACTAGCCAAGAATCCACAGAAATTTTATCTCCTGGGAGCTAATGAACAGAGGAAAAAGTACCTGATTCTTATATATCCATTCGTGTCTGAGCTTCAGCAATTTTCCCTGAAGCAATACTCAGTACTCTCCTTTCTCCAGCCAACTAGACTTCAATTGAGCTCGCTCCCTTCTATTAATCTGAGGTAGTGTTGAGATAGCAAACAGCAGGAAGTAGATTATACTAGATATAGAGTGGCTTTAAATAGATAAGATAAAATAAGTTTGAAATCTCTTAAATCATATTAGATAGCGTTAGACTTCTTTCTCACATGGTATCAGAGCCGTAGGGCTTCTTTCTATGAGATTTCTCTTGTGTGTTCCAACACTGCATTCCTCCTTACCTCTCTTGAGTGATTCTCATTAGGGTAGCCTTAATTGCTGCAGTGCAGTATCTTCTTCTTAATCATATCAACCTCCCAAACCATGGACAGGTCAATATTATTAGCAAAAACTGATCATTAGGACAAGGGGAATAATGATCTAACTAAGCATTCTAGTAGAGAAAACCAGGAGAAAGAGAATAAAAACAACCTTTGGTGAAACCCCTGCAAGAAATCGAGGCACAGAAAGGAAATATATTAGAAAATACTCAGTAAACCACCAAGCCGAAAAAGGGGAAACCGTGAGGGACAGCAGAGGTCCCAAGCACATATGGTAGAGCAGCTCAAAGTTGAGGAAAATTCAAAAACAAAAGAATTAAATAATGAAGAAATTGAGAAGCTGAGAAGCTTGTTGGGGGCTATTAAAAAATATTCTAAGACTCGTTTTTTTGGCTCTTTTAGGTAAACCTTTACTTTATATTTGCATGAATGTCTCAGAAAATCTTCATACCAATTCTTGGATAATAGACTCAGGTGCTATAAATCATATGACACCCACATCTCAACTCTTTCACACTTATACCCCATGTCCAAGTAACAAAAAGATTGCAGTAGATAATGGCTCTCTACTTATTATTGTAAGTTTCGGAGATATATATATGACACCTACCCTTATTTTGAAAAAGGTTCTCCATTTTAAAAAATTGTCAGTTAGCCTACTTTCTATTCAAAAGCTTACCCATGATCTTAAATATTATGCTACTTTCTTTCCTTCTCACGGT
>JANZXR010000171.1:41906393-41920320 GCA_027575705.1 Erythroxylum echinodendron
CTGTAAAGATTCTGGGCCTGAAAGTGAATGATTAATGGGGTTGGTGGGTCTGTGAGATTACGAGATACAAATACAATTTGTTTGAGGGTTCAGATTGACCGATTCTTCCTGTTTTTGTATCATCTTCAGAGTTTCTTTTGGTTTTTCTCATAATGCTTACTGTAGTATCATCATAACTAAGAATCATTAAACCGGCAGATGTGTAATATACCTGTTATAAAATGATTAGCGAATGGAACTTTTGTCTGAACTGGTTGAGAGCTTTGTATCTTATGAGAATGGATGATTTAGTGGAATCATTAGAGTTGAAAGTGCTGCCATTGATGGATTGAGACTGTTTGTTCATAGCTTTTGGAGCCTATCCTGAACACCACCATCTAGGTATAGTGTCAGACTTTTGTGGTTGCTTTTTTTTGTTGCAGAACAGTTACTGTTTATTAACCTTAAACTATATTATGAAAATGGATTGGACCGGGTGGGCGGGCCAGGTCAAATAGACTACTCAAGTTTAGTTTTAATTGTAACTTTTCCTACCTAAATCAACTCATCTTCATATTGAGTTTAGTCCGTTCAGATTTTGGATTTTGGATTTCCTTACGCTTTAATTGAAATTTTTTAATTTTATTGTTATAAAATTTTTAATATTTTATCATTAATTTTTTCGATAAATTGAATTATTAATTATAATATATAAGTAATTTTGCTTAAAATAATTTAAGAATGTGTGAAAATAATATTTAAACTATAAAGAAGTATGTGTAGAGAACATTAAAAAAATAAGTTAGAATAAAATTAGAGTCTTTTATATTGACTTTCTTTAAACACACTTTAATTTTTATGAATCTTTAAATAAATGATAATATAGAAATACAATTATTATTATTATTATTTTAAAATTTATGTTACATTCAATCTTAGTTTAAATTATTAGATTTTTTATACGTTAATAGACATTATTAGTACATTTTGTATTTCAATAAATTATTTCATTTTATATTATATTTTTACTTATTCTTATAATTTTTACTTTTTATTTATTATTTATTGATTTTATAGCAATTTAATACCAATTAAACCTTTAAGCTTTAAATGTTTTATTTGATTGGTTCAAAGTTTGGTCTGATTTTTAAAACATTACTTTTGATCATAATTTATTTTACATGTAAATGACAATAGATTGAGTCGAGTTGACCTAAAAATAGGTGGCTTGAGTATGTTTAAATATGTTAAAATAATGTTATTTTAATTTAATTTATCAAAAAAATTAAATTTAAACTTTGTTATTTTAAAAGAGGGTTTAGATCTTTCTACTACTCCAATTAGACTTAGATTGTTCTCACCTATGTCCAATCTTGAACTAGATTTTAGGTAACTTAAAATTGACTGGTTGTTAATATTAAGATAATTATTTTAATATTAAATATTTTATTTTTTAAAGCAAAGGTTGATGAGGCAAATGTTATACATTCTTTATTAAAGGAATATGAGGAGGTTTCTGGACAAGCCATAAACTTTAGCAAGTCCTCAATTCTCTTCAGTCCGAATACTGATGTATTAAGAAACAGAGAATTCGCTCACTATTACAGGTGTCTGAACATGATAGTATGGGTTCCTATCTGGGATTACCTATATCGGTCAGGAGGAATAAGAAAGAGATATTTGGTTTTATCAAAGATAGGTTACTTAAGAAGCTGAACTCATCGAAGTCTAGGCAGCTGTCGAAGGCAGGAAAGGAAGAATTACTGAAAACGGTGCTTCAATCAATTCCTAAGTATGTGATGATGCTATTTTTGCTTCCTAAGAATTTATGTGATGAACTAGAAAGCATAATGAGCAGATTTTGGTGGGGGTCATCGGATAATAGAAAATGTATACATTGGATGAGTTGGCAACGTCTGTGCAAAAGGAAAATGTTGGGAGGGCTGGATTTTAAACAGCTAAGAGAGTTTAATGTTGCACTGCTTGGGAAGACGGGGTGGAAGTTGATAAAGGAACCTGATAGCTTAGTTGCTAGACTACTCAAAGCAAGATACTATTCTAACTCCTCTTTTCTTGCAGCTTTGATTGGTTCGAATCTTAGCTATGTTTGGAGAAGTATCAAAGAAAGCCAAGATTTAATAAAGAGAGGGTATTGCTGGAAGGTGGGTAATGGGAGTAACGTGGCCATTTGGCTGGAACCTTGGTTACGAGATGAGGATCCTTATGTCTCGACTTCTTTCGAACCACGTTGGAATGTTTATCTTGTAAAGGACCTGATCACTGAGGGGAGATGGAATGTAGAGTTGATTCGAAATGTTTTCAATGAACGTGATACTCAAATAATTATTGGTATGCCCTTAATCATGGGAGCGGTGGATGAGGTAGTTTGGCGTAGGGAGGCGACGGGAGAATATAGTATGAAATTTGCTTACAAGGAGCTATGTAGAACGTCAATTGGTGGGGTGGATTCTGGTTTATGCAAAATGTGGAATAGGATTTGGAAGATTAAGGTCCCTCCACAGGTTATCAATTTTATTTGGAAAGCTACCAATGATATTCTACTTACTTGCAGTAATCTACAACTAAGACAGGTGGAAGTTGCAGATCAGTGTTTGTGTTGCAACCAACAACCTGAATCAACGGTCCATTTACTGGTACATTGTCGTTATGCTAAGCAAGTATGGGAGGCATCGTTTCTGGGTTGGTTCTCACCGGTTGTTAGCTCCTTTGCACATTGGATCAGCAGAATCTGTGACATATTCAACGATGATGACGTAGCCTTGGCGTTTGTGATATGTTGGCAAGTTTGGAATCACCTTAATGATGTGGTCTGGAAGCAGAAATACTCTTCGGCTATGTCTACTTGGTTACGTGCATGGCGATTTTTGGAAGACTGGCAACGAGTAATCAAGGAATCTGATGTTCACCGAGCTCTGCAACCTGTACAATCATGGCAGAAACCGCAAGCTGAATGGGTGAAAATTAACGTTGATGCTGCTTTGGCTAGAAATGAAGGTTTTACAGGTTATGGGGTGGTAGTTCGTAGTAGTGAGGGTGTTCTTCTTGGAGTAAAAACCGGAAGAGTTGAGGCAGTTTTAAACTCTCGAGAGGCGGAAGCAATGGCAATTAAGGAAGCTTTAAGTTGGATGGAGAACCAAGGATGATCTAAGGTGGTTTGTGAAAGTGATAGCTTGATGAGAGTTCTAGCTCTTCAAGACCAACAATTCAAGGAATGCTCTATTTTTGCTGAGGTTATTAGGTATATTAAGTTACTTTGTTTGCAAAGCAGTAGTACAATTGCTTTTAATCATGTTCTACGTTCAGCTAACGAGTTTGCCCATAGTGTTGCTCAGGCATCTCATTCCACAGTGAATGTTGGGGAGTGGACTTCTGATTTCCCTCCTTTTGTATTGAGTATTATGAGTTTGGATGTTTAATAAAGTTATCCTTTTTATTCTCAAAAAAAAAATCAAATTTTATTTAAAAAATATATATTTAAAAATATTTAAAATTAATTATATTTATTAATAAGTAATAATTTAATTTAAATACAAAATTAAATAAATTATTAAACTAAATTAAAATATTTATAATTTCAAAAAATTAAACGTATATTAAATAGTATTTAATTGATAATAAATTTTTTGTTGTTAATTAAAAATCGAAATAAAAATTCAAACAAATAATTTTTTATTTAATTTGAATTGAAAAACAAAAATCAGAATATAAATGAAAACCCTAGAGTCATATCAGTTGGACTTATATAAGAAAGTTCTCCTCCAACTACGTCGAGATGGGCATAGTTTAGGGCCGTCCAATCTCAGTGGATGGGAAGAAGCTCTCCTCTGCATCCTTACTCTCTGAAATCAATGAGATTGGTGAAATGCACGGTATCGGCCATATTGATATGGTTGAAACCGACTTGTCGGTATGAAAAGCTGCGATACGATGAAACTCCTGTAGGGAACATCCTGTTTACGGCTGTTCGCGAGCTGGAGTCGTTGACACTTGACCGAGAAAATCTTTGGGTTAAGCTGGATTATAAAAGGTAGAAAGATCTTCCAAGTTCTCCAAATCAGCCACAAATTAGTTCTGTTGCCGGTTCTTATTTTCAGTCATCTTTGTTTGGATACTTCTTCAAAGTCTACTTTTCAAGTTAGCAAAAACTCATTTATGGCCTCGAAATCTACCTACAACAATAGACCAACCTAAAAAAAGTCATAGAACTTCAGCCGAATCAGGAGAACAAATATTAAACATGGAAAAAGGGGCAAAAAAGATTAGCTCTATGGATCAAGAATCTGCAATTGAAGTCGCCGGCAGCTAACCGCTTAAACAGGTAACAGCCGATACACTCCTGTAAGTCATTGCTAGCCCAAAGATTTAAGCTAGAAGCATTCACTTCATTGCGAGTGGGAGGTCCAGCATTGTTTTGCAAGTGAGTTTAAAAAGCAGGTCCAGCGCTGTTTTGCAGAAGGGCAGACCCAACACTGTTTTGCGAAAGGAGTATAAAAGGCAATCGTTTAGGGTTCAAAAATCACTAAGGCGATTAACAAGGCGATCTTTCTCTCCGTTTTCAGGAAATCAAAGGTAAGAATCTGCGTTGTGGATACATGAGTCTATTTTATTATACTTCGTTTAATCTTTTCCACCCTTATTAGGCCTGGAATTCATCCAAGAGAAGTCGCTAGAGCGAAGGATTAAGCTGAATCCAGTTTAGGTCAATTTTAGAGAAGAGTATATAATGATATGTGCTTCATGCATTTGCTTGCTGTCATAACTTTAGGTTTGGAATTTGGTATGATAAATTCTATTTTTCTGTTATGACTTTTAGTTTTTAATTTTTTACTTTTGGTTTCTGTTTTTTAATTAAAAAATAAAACTTTGTTTCTTGACATCAGAATGAACAAATCCAATCTTTTTTTTTATTTTCTTCCCTTTACTTTAAAATTACCAGCTTAACCCGATTGAAGACCACAAAGTGACAATATTGCGTCCTTTGGGGATAAGAAGAATCGGATGGCGGAGCTTGCGGCGTCGAAGGGTGGCCCGCTTGCTCTTGCTCTCCTGATTTACAAATCGCTTTTTGCTCTTAGGCTTCCGTTTGCTGCGGCACTAATCTGTCCGGTTGCGGAGCTTTTGGCTAGTTGGAGCACCATGAATAATAGCAAAGGATGAAATTTTTTTCTGGAATTTGTTTTTTTTATAGGTTTTGATTTCCAAATTTGTTCAATTTTTGGATTCAGGCCCTAGTTCAAGTAACATTGTTGTCTATAACTGTACATGTTGAGCTAGCGGCTCAACATTTATAGCTACAGACAACAATTTTACTTGAAATTGGCTCCCTGGATGTTATGGATTACTGGAAGTTATGAATATGCAAAGAAACCGGTAAGTAAAGTTAAATATGAAGGTATGAATATTTATATTTAACATGTAATTTGAAAATTTATATTTAAATTTTCAAATTACATGTTTTCATTTGAAAATTTTTAGGGCTTAAAGGAATTGGGAGGACAATGGAGGTGGTGCTAAGCAATTAGTTGTGCAGGACTTAAAGGAGGAATCTGCAAGCAATGGTGGTGCAATTTCCTTGGTCACGTTCTGACTAAAGTAAGCTCATATTTGAAAAGTTTTGACATTCATGTGTCTTTTATTGTGATATGATCTTTGATTTTCATTTTGGAGAGGAGAAGAGGTAGCTTTTCCAGATCACTTCAGTTTTGGCTAGTTAACTATATAAGTTAATGGTGGATTTCTTTATTCTTGACTCTATTTTTGCTTCTGCGATATGCTTTATATCATTGCATTGTTGGATTGCTAATTCATTTTATTCAATTGAATCAAAAAGAAGCAATTTTAGCTGAACTGTTATGTGGAACTTCACCTCATACCATATTTTGATGTGGGTGTATTTCTGGTCTTTTGTGTTGATTGATTTGGCATATGCGTTGGTGAAATCTCTTGTGATTCCTGATAAATATTCCCTTGGATTGCAGTTGTTCAAGCCGTTCTGTCTTGTGATAAAGAGGCAAACGTGTTTGAGGCTGCAATCAGTGGAGGGTTGTGTGGAAAATTAAATAAGGTGGTTTTGGCATACAGTGGTGGCTTAGATACATCTGTGATTGTACTATAGCTAAGGTAGATGATTGTGTGAACTCTTGCTCACCTCAACCTTCCTCACATTGTATTGGCATTTCAAGTGTATATAGGTAATGGAATGGAGCTGAGAAATTGTGGTTATTAAATCCAGACCTTTGTAAACAAAACCTATACCAAAAATAAATAGTTCATATACCAATTCTTAAGTAGATAACTACCAATTTACAATGTTATCAGAAGTTCCGTTGCGTTTTGATATTCTACAAATGTATTTGCAATGAAATATTTATGTGTTTTACATTGTTTTGTTAAGGCTCAATTGGATGTTATATACATTTTCTACCTGATAGCATCTATAGCTACTCACACTTGCTTTCCTCCATCCTTTCATCACACTTGCTTTCCTCCATCCTTTCATCCATCACACTTGCTTTACAATGTTATTTAGCCAGCCAGTCATGTTCTTCTGGGACTAACTAGTAAAAGGTACCCATATTCTCGGACCATTTAATCCGGTTACATGAACAGTGCCAAATTGTAGGGAAAACTATGGTTGTGAAGTTGTCTCCTTCACTACTGATTTTGCCAAGAATATGTATGCTAGTCAAATCAACATTTAATTGTGTTTATCATTTTTGTTGTGCAAGCAACTTCTCAATTATCAACTGTTCAAAATTATATTTCTCTTGTAAATTTGTAGGGCTTAAAGGAATTGGAAGGTTTAGAAGAAAAGGCCAAGGCAAGTGGTGCTAGTCAATTAGTTTTTTATTTTTTTTTGAGAATAAAAAAAAAAAGAAAAAACTAATTGGCTAGCATCACTAAGTTGTGAAGGACTTAAAGGAGGAATTTGTAAGGGATTTCATATTTCCCCGCTTGCGAGCTGGTGCAATTTACGAGACGAATTACTTATTGGGGACCTATATGGCCCGTCCAGTTATTGCTAAAGTGAGCTCATATTTGAAAAGTGTTGACATTCGTGTGGTTGAGCCCATCTTTTAACATGGTAGTTGTTTGCAATTTGTATTTCCTTTCCCACTGTTATATGATCTTTGATATTCATTTGGAGAGAAGAGGTAGCTTTTCTAGAACACTTCAGTTTTGGCAAGTTAACTATATATGTTTATGCTGGATTCTTCATTCTTGAATCTATTTTTGCCTCTGCAATATGCTTTATATCATTGCCATCTTAGTTAGTTCCAAAGTTTATTTCTCATGTTATTCTCATGTTACATGACTTGCTATAATGATCTGCCTGTAGTTAGTCAGGCTATGGTTGATGTTGCTAAAGAAGTTGGAGCTGATGCTGTCTCTCATGGCTGCACAGGCAAAGGAAATGACCAGGCATGTACAACTATCAGTCCATGCATAAAAGTTCTAGTTATCGATTTACTTCTCTTTTGACACAACCTTTCCTTTTCGATTTTTGCGTCCAGGTTCGATTTGAACTCACATTTTTTGCTCTAAATCCTGAGATACAAGTCGTGGCTCCCTGGAGGGAATGGGATATTACTGGAAGAGAAGAGGCTATTGAATATGCAAAGAAGCATAATGTGCCAGTCCCAGTGACTAAGAAGTCTTATATATAGTAGAGACAGGAACTTGTGGCACCTGATGAGGTATGGTTTGCCTCCTATATGAAGAGGAATAAGGTGTGATTGTTTTTACTTCCATCTTATTTGCTTATCTTCCCTCTTGCTGCCGAAGGAAATTGCAACATTTAGGGTGACATTTTGGAAGATCCGGCAAATGAGCCTAAGACAGATATGTACATGATGACATTAGATCTAGAAGATGCACCTACCCAACCAGAGTAATTATCATTCACTCGAACTTTGTCTTTGTAATTCTCTCTTTGATAGCACGGTTGGCGGAAGCAAAGGGGGCAGTAAATCAGCCCATAGACCTTGGTTGGTTTATACTCGTAGGAATAAGAATTGAGGTGGCATAAGTTGTTAGTGTTAGTAGTTTGTTAGTGCCAGCGTGGCAAAGTTGTTAGAGAGCCAGAGAATGTTAGTATTAAGGAGACAGAAATGAGTGGGAGAGGTATTCGGAAATTTTTAAGAATCATTGTAGTACGGCTATTAGGCTTGGGCAGGATCAGAACCTTCCTTTGGGGTTCTTCCTGTGGACTTAAATAATATTTGTATCTTATTTCTGAGCATTCTCTAATCTTCCAGACACCTAACTCTTAACATTTTTGGTGCGGTGAGTGTGGATCTTTTTGCGGGAGGGGGAAGTTGATGACTAATACAAGGATGGACTCTCGCCTAGAATCTGTAGAGAGGAGTCTGGGAGCAATTGAGTAAATGATGGATCAAAGGATGAATGTGTTTGGAGTGGAACTGTCCGAAAACAAACAACAATTGGAAGAAATCAAAAACTTACTGTTAATGATGTGTAAAGGGAAAGGAACAGAGGAAGGGAGTTCCGTGAAGCAACCATGCAATCCAGATGGGTCTAGTATTCGGGGGGTGGCGTTGGACATTGAGAGTGGTCAGAATCTAATCAGGCTGATGCTGCTCTAATAAGGTTTAGGACAATATTAGAGAAGGGTATCTAATAATAGGCTTTGAATTTGATTTTCATAGACACAAAAACATAAAGCACATGAAATGAAACACAAAAGTCATCTTTCATTAAATACCCTTCTCTTTCCGAAGCAACTGCAATGAAATCTATTCAGGCTAGCGTTGCTCTAGTAAGTGTTAAGACAATGTTAGAGGTATCTGTAGCTTTTGAATTTGATTTTGAGGATTTTTGTATTTCATTACATCTGCGTTATGTTTTTGTGCATTTGTTCCATTTTTCATGTCTCCAACTTTAAAGATTTTGGAGCTGACACAGATTGATGGTTACAAGGATAGCTATGGAGCTGAGCTTACTCATCACTTTCAGAGAAGTTCATTAATGGAGTTGGTGGGTTTGTGAGATTGCGAGGTATAAGTACGAATAACAGATTTGTTTTAGGGTTCCGATTGACAGATTGTTCCTGTTTTTGTATCATCTTCAGAGTTTCATTTGGTTTTTCTCATAATGTTTACTGTAAAATCATACGAACTAAGAATCGTTAAACCGGCAGATGTGTAATATATCAGTGATCAAATTATTAGTGAAAGGAACATCTGTCTCTACTGGTTTGGAGCTTCGGATCTTATGATAATGGATGCTTTGAAGGAATCATCGGTATTGAAAGTTCTGCTATTGATGGATTGAGACTGTCCATCCATAACTTTTGGAGTCTATCCTAAACACCACCATCTAAGTATGGTGACAAATTATGTACTTGCTATTTTTTTTGCAGAACGGTTACTATTTATCATCCTTACTTCAAGTTATGAAAATGAGTTACGTCAGGCCGAGTCAAGTGGGCTGTTCAAGTTCGGTTTGAGTGGTTCGAAAATAATGTAGTTTTGGTTAATTTTTCAAAATGACAGTATTTTGATCTTGAGCTTCTTAAATTTATAGATTAAAATAACGTTATTTTAGTTAATTCAAGGTTTGGTTTTGGCACGTGGATTTCGAGTTGAGCCGGTCTAATTTGAAATTGCCAAACTTACATATAATAAGTAAGCCGTATGTTTATTGACCATTATTTCACATTTTGGATAATGTATTTTTAAAAAATTAGTCCAGTTTATTTAAATAAAAAATTAACGAATTAGATTTGAGTTGATTGAAAGTTTTGAGTCATATTTGAATTTATTAGCAGACTGAACATTGCGTCATAAAATTACTTTTAATTGTAATATATATTGATGAAAATAGATTGAGTTGGATTGAATTAAAAATAAATTGTTGAGTTTTTTTAAAATAATGTTATTTTAATTCAATTTATCAAAAAATTTGAAAATTAAAAAATATTGTATTGACTATAGCAAAAATTACAAAAAAAAAATAACGTTACAATTAAGTGCATAATCTGTTCACAATAAAGCAAAATTAATCAAAACAATTAACTAACAAAAGGCGCGTTGAATTATGACATCCAAGTGATTTGCATGTTAGGAGTAAGTACATTTTATTTGGAATTTACAATCAAGGCAGCGTGAACCCAATTAATAATCACTTTTGCTATTTGATATTTATCAGTTTTAAGATCTTTATACAATCTCCTGTTTCAGTCCTTCTAAATTGAGTAGTAAAAAGTGCATCATCCTGCTCCACATGGCTTTAGTAAACTTACAACAACCAAAAAAAAAGGTGATTCCTATTCTATTCAGCTTGTTTACAGAGCAAAAATACTGGATCATATTGCCCAAACTATTTATCTTTAGTTCTTAACTTATTCATGACTACCAACCAAGAGAAGATTGAAGCCTTTAAGTTCAAAGTTTGCTTCCATATAGTGTCGTATCAAGGAACTGTCTCAGCATTAGGAGTCAAGATCCTATGATAAGAACAATTAGAAAATCTACCTTTTGGGTTAGGCACCCAAACAACACTATTATGTCCATGAGTCTCAAGGATCTGCGGTAGATAGGTTGCAAGCAAGGAGAAAACATCTGAAGTTGCCAAACCATTCCCTGTTATACAGAAGGAAAGATACTCTAGTATTTGTAGCAATTCTGTTTTGGAGTTGGACTAGACCTGCTTATTGGAAAGCTGGTTATCAAACCAAAATCAAATGGTAGTGCCATCTCCCAACTGATGCTTAATGTGAGGATATCTTAAATTGGGTAGATAATTGAATAACTATGAATAAATTCACGTGAAGTATTAACGTGCCAAAAAATTTATCAAATTAATATCATTTTGGTTTTAAATTTTTAAAATTTATAGATTAATATATATTATTTTGAAAAGTTAAATTAGAACAATGTCATTTTAAACAAAGTGTATGGATCATTTTACTATTCGAATTAAACTTAGGACTCACATCTCCTATCTCTAAGAATGTCATCGGCCTGACCACGGGCTGACCGACCCATGACTCAACAGACCATGAGCTGGTCGGGTCAAATTTGACATCCTTATCCGTCTCCAAGCTTGATTTATATTTGAATTAACTTATATTTAATATATTGTCTTAATACGCAAAATAGTCTTTCTACCATGTAGAGATAAGGTTACATATTATTGAACCTCTCTAGATCCGACATTTCAGCGATATTCTCATTGTATATTGTTGTTGTTCATTTGCAAAACAACACTATTTTTTAACTTACTAAAATTAATGTCTATTTAGTCTTTAAATTTAAAAACTCAACACTAAAATGCCAATCTCTTTTAATTATATTTTAAATTCTTTAATTTTATTTAATCTTTATCTAGTTTTATGATGATCTAATACCGGTTGAATCTTTTAAATGTTAAACATCATATCTTATCGGTTTAACTTTCACTCTGGTTTTTAAAATAATGAATAAAATAAAATCATTTTAATAATTATTCGAAGTTTAATTGAATTTTAAATGATATTAAAAAATTTTAATTAAATTTAAATAATTTATAATCAGTTTAATTTAAATTAGTTTTATTAATTGTATATATAAGTAATACGACTTATTATTATTTGAAATGAATCTATGTTTAATGTGATTTAAACGTTTTAAATAAATTCAACCATTTTATATTTTTTTAATTTTTGAATTGAATTTAAATTGAGATATTAACTTAAAAATCTCTATAATGCAAGAATAAAGTTAATTATATATTAAAAATATGATAGAATTACAATTATATTATTATCAGATTCTTATAAATAACAAAAAATTAAAACTTTGGCATTTCATATAATCTAGTAGTTTATATTTATGGAACACTTATGATCTACATTGCATGATGATTCTTGTTAAGATGTCCGAGTAGAACAAACCTCATGCCTACTTTTTTTTGAAAATCATGTTTTGGGCTCAAGCTGTTCAGGCTCATCGGACACAAGGCTGGCCTGACCAGATACTCAACCATTATAAATAAAATGACGACATTTTATGTTTTTTTTTATAAAAAATTTAGATCGGGCTGTCTCAAGCCCTATTAAGCTCGGGCCAGGCCATGCTTGAGGTATTGTCATCCCTAATTCTTGTGTGTACATTTTTTAAAATTCCAAACTCTTTCTCTTGTGATAATTCTCTTCTCTTTTTTCCTTTTTTAATTCCTAATATAAAATTATCAAGTAAGTTATCAAAATAATTAATTGAGTTCATTCTTATAATGTGGAATATTATTTAAAATATAAAAAATGGATGTGATTTTATATGTCTTGAAATAGTAAGTATATAACAAAATAACACATTGCGAAGTCAATCCAAGGTTGTACAACAACCACTTTAAATACATTTTAGCAGCCTTTCTTTGGTAAAAAAACAACTAAAATGTTCATTGACTTGGCTTCTTCAATAGTCAATTTGGAGATTTCAATGGTCTTGTCACCCTAATTTCATTTAATTTTCTTTTTATCCCACCAACATACTTAAAAAGTTTAAATAGGTAAAAGTAAACAGTAAGGTTGGATTAGTTTATCAAGTTTGTTGGATCAATGAAATAAATAATTTAACCAAAAAATGTTAATTAAAAAGGATATTTTTGAGTGAAAGATTATTGTAAAAATTAACTTAAAAGTAAGGTTGTAAATTTGGTCTCGATCAAGTCTGAAATTAATTGATCAATTACGAGTTGTTTAAATTTTGCGTCAAATATGAGTTTAAAATCAGTATATTATGAATTGCTCGAATTGATTATGATAAAATAAAACTAATTTTATTTTGTAGAGTTTGATCCTTCCACATTAATTCCAAACCTTATTCCTCCGAGACAATGCCATGGAACGTTACAGACAAACCAATACTTTCTTGCTTCTGTGAGCTCTACATCTTCTCCACTCTCGTACCTGACCAACACACCTGTGCTTGTATTACATGTCCTGTAGGCTAGGCTGTAAGTGCTCTCTATCACCTCGTTCACGTTATGCTCTCCAACCAGGTACTTGAAAACTTTAACAATGGAAGCTCAAAAACGTCAATCTTATCTGGGAAGCCATTAAAAGAAGTTGAAGTGAAATGAGAGGGTTTATATATACATACCAAGAACGTCGCCAACTTTGAAAGTGTAGTTACTCGACCAGTTTCCATAGTTTGTATCTGTGTTCCATTCTTCATCGTCTCCAACTTTAAAGATTCTGGACCTGACAGAGGTTGAGAAGCACAGATTGATGGTTACGAGGAATAGGGTTGGTGGGTCTGTGAGATTACGAGATACAAATACAATCTGTTTGAGGGTTCAGATTGACCGATTCTTCCTGTTTTTGTATCATCTTCAGAGTTTCTTTTGGTTTTTCTCATAATGCTTACTGTAGTATCATAATAACTAAGAATCATTAAACCGGCAGATGTGTAATATACCTGTGATCAAATGATTAGCGAACGGAACTTTTGTCTGAACTGGTTTAGAGCTTTGTATCTGATCAGAATGGATGATTTGGTGGAATCATTAGAGTTGAAAGTGCTGCTATTGATGGATTGAGACTGTTCGTCCATAGCTCTTGCAGCCTATCCTCAACACCACCGTCTAATTAGAGACTCGGAACTTTTGTTCCGCCTATTCTGTACTTATTCCAAAAAGTAATGTTGAAGTCAAGCGCCAAGTCAATGCCTCCTCCTTCTTCTTAATAGGCTTGGCTTCGTATAAAAATTAATTTAAATGATTTTTTTAAATTAAATATATTAATATGACTTTAATTTAAAATTAATTTAAAGTTGAATTGTAATTAATAAAGTAAAAATAAAATATTATAATTAGTTATTATTACTAAATTTAAATTTATTTTACTAATTGTTATACTTATTAAATTCTTTATCATTATTAAATACCTTATTGTTAAAAATTTTGTTATTGTTATTATTATTAT
>JANZXR010000171.1:41928338-41943203 GCA_027575705.1 Erythroxylum echinodendron
ACACTGTTTTGCGAGGGGGAGGTCCAGCACTGTTTTGCAAGTGGGTATAAAAAGAAGGTCCAGCACTGTTTTGCAAAAGGGGCAGGTCCAACACTGTTTTGCAGAAGGGGTATACAATGCAATCGTTTAGGGTTCAGAAATCATTCATCCGACGAGGGTTAGGTCAATTTTTTATGAAAATTAAAAAATTCGATTGATAATAAAAATGAGAATACCAACACTGTTTTGCGAGGGGGAGGTCCAGCACTGTTTTGCAAGTGGGTATAAAAAGAAGGTCCAGCACTGTTTTGCAAAGGGGCAGGTCCAACACTGTTTTGCAGAAGGGGTATAAAATGCAATCGTTTAGGGTTCAGAAATCACTAATGCGAATAAGAAGGTAAGAATCTGGGTTGTGGATACATGAATCTATTTTATTATACTTCGTTTAATCTTTTTCACCCTAACTAGACCTGGGTTTTCAGCAAATCAAAGGTAAGAATCTGCGTTGTTGATACATGAGTCTATTTTATTATACTTCGTTTAATCTTTTCCACCCTTACTAGGCCTGGGTTTTGAGCAAATCAAAGGTAAGAATTTGCGTTGTGGATACATGAGTCTATTTTATTATACTTCGTTTAATCTTTTCTACTCTTACTAGGTTTGGAATTCATTCGAGAGAAGTCTCTAGAGCAAAGGGTTAATCTCAATCCAAGTAAGGTCAATTTTAAAGAGGATTATACAATGAAATGTGCTTCATGCCTTTGCTTCATGTATAAATTTTAGGTTTTTAACTTGGTATAATAAATTCAATTTTTCTGTTATGATTTTTAGTTTTTATTTTTTTACTTTTGATTTCTGTTTTTTAATTAAAAATAAATAAACAAATCCAATCTTTTTTAATTTTCTTCCCTTTACTTTAAAATTATCAGCTTAACCTGACTGCCTAAACCTTCAACTTCTAAAAGACGATGGAAAAAACTTTGCTAAGAATCTTCGTTGTCTCCGTTGTTAACTTGGTATAATAAATTTGGCATTGATCTGGTTCAACTTGGCCAGTTCGGTAGTGGACGTTGGGCAGTTTGGCCCATGACTTAACAACTATAGAAAAATGATGTCGTTTTTCGTTAAACCGTCTCAGGCTCAAGCGCTGTTGGCTTACTGACACATTCTCTCTTTTCCACTCAACGAGCTCTCTCTCCCTACATCTGAAATGGAGGCGATTATCAGAGCAGGTAAATTCAAGCCCTTAAGGAGGCTCGCAAAAGCATCTCGGGTCAGCTATTTATCAGATTCGAGGCTCGCAAGAGCACCTTCGGTCAGCAATTTATTAGATTCAAGGCTCGCAAAAGCACCTTCGGTCAGTTATTTATCAGATTCGAGGCTCGCAAGAGCACCTTCGGTTAGCTATTTATCAGATTCAAGGCTCGCAAAAGCACCTTCGGTCAGCTATTTATCAGATTCGAGGCTCGCAGTAGGTTTAAGGCTCGCAAAAGCAGCTTTGGTCAGCACTTTATTAGTTTCTGTCTCGACGACCACCGCCATTTGGATGGCGATCGAGAAAGGCGTCGACGTCCAATCAGGACTCGAAAAATTACACCTTCCCAGACTTGACCGACCATATTTCAACAACCCGGTTGAAGACCACGAAAGTGACAATACTGTGTCATTTGGGGATAAGAAGAATCGGACGGCGGAGCTTGCCATGTCGAAGGGTGGCCCCCTTGCTCTTGCTCTCCTGATTAACAAATTGCTTTTTCCTCTTAGGCTTCCGTTTGCTGCAGCACTAATCTGTCCGGTTGCGAAGCTTTTGGCTAGTTGGAGCACCATCAATAACTGCAAAGTATGAAAAATTTTTCTTGAATTTGTTGCTTTTCTAGGTTTTGATTTCCAAATTTGATCAATTTTTGGATTCAGGCTCTAGTTCAGGTAACATTTTTGCCTATAACTATACGTGTTGAGTCACTGCTCGTGGTCTGGATGTTATGGATTACTGGAACTAATGAATATGCAAAGAAACCGGTAAGTAACGTTAATATGAAGTTATGAATATTTATATTTAACATGTAATTTGAAAATTTATATTTAAATTTTCAAATTACATGTTTTCATTTGAAAATTTTTAGGGCTTAAAGGAATTGGGAGGACAATGGAGGTGGTGCTAAGCAATTAGTTGTGCAGGACTTAAAGGAGGAAACTGCAAGGGATGGTGGTGCAACTTCCTTGGAGATCGCCCGTCTAGTTCTGACTAAAGTAAGCTCATTTCGGAGAGAAGAGCTAGCTTTTGCAGATCACTTCAGTTTTGGCTAGTTAACTATATAAGTTAACGGTGGATTTCTTTATTCTTGACTCCATTTTTGCCTCTGCGATATGCTTTATATCATTGCATTGTTGAATTGCTAATTCATTTTATTCAATTGAATCCGTGAAACTTGGTTACAAATTACATGTTACTGCATTCCCTAACTCTTTGAATTGAACTATATATGAATTCATTCCAAAGTTAAAAAAAAAAACGAAAATTAAGTAATTTCAACATCAAATTAAAATACGAGGAGTTCAAAGTCAGAATAGTAAATTTCCAGATACATGTAGCCAATGGACCAACTCATTTAAATGAAAGCATTCTTCATATCTCCATAACAAATTATCAACTTTGATTCTTCATATAATTATAACGAAATTATAAAATTTAAATTGGTTAGGTTATTTAATTACTGTGGTTATCAATTTTGTTATGCAAGGGACATGTTCAAAATTACATGTTTTCATTTGTTAATTTTTAGGGCTTAAAGGAATTGGAAAATTTGGTCAAAAAAGACAACAAGGGAAGTGTTGCTGGCCAATTAGTTGTGAAGGACTTAAAGGAGGAATCTACAAGCTTGCGAGGTGGTGCCCGTCAAACTAAAGTGAGCTCATATTTGAAAAGTTTGACATTCATGTAGTTGAGGTGGTTCTTGTTTGCAATTTGTATTTCTTTCATCACTGTGATATGGTCTTTGTTTTTCATTTTAGAGAGGAGAAGAGGTAGCTTGTTCAGGTCACTTCAGTTTTGACTACTTAATTGTATATGTTGATGGTGGATTTATTTATTCTCGACTCTTTTTTTGCATCTGCGATATGCTTTATATCATTGCCATCTTAGTGACTTTCAAAGTTTATTTCTCATGTTAATTGACTAGCTATAATGATCTGCCTGTACTTACTCAGGCTATAGTTGGTTTTGCTAAAGAGGTAGAAGCTGATGCCGTCTTTCTGGCCTCCAAAGGCAAAGGAAATGGTCAGGTAATAATTGACCGATTCAATCAATTTAACCTTTAAAACTTTGAATCGTTCAATTTTTCTGCTCTTTTTAACTTTTCAGTTTAATTTACTTTAATAATTTTTGTTGTTAAAAATGATCAGTTTATTAATTAATTAGTTAATTTTTGTTTAACAAATTCTTATAAACAAAAATGTCAATTAATTTTTATTTCATAATTTTTTTTTTCAATTAAACTTCAAATTCTTCGATTAATAAGGACAATCTTATTCAATCATATTTCTAATTCTTTAAGATGTGATTGTATTTACTTCATTCTTATTTCCCTATCGTCCTTCTTGTGATGGATTGAAATTGCAACATTTAGGGTGGCATTTTTGATGATCCGGCAAATGAGCCTAAGAATGCTATGAACAACTTGAAAGTAGATCCAAAAGGTGCAGGGAAGATGCTGTACCGTCCAGTCAAACCCCACGCACTCGATGAGATTTATGCAAGGCTTGGAATTAGCTATATTGATATGGTTAAAAAGCATCTTGGTGGTATGGAAAGCGGACCTGTTGGTAGGAAAGGCTGCAGCGTGGCTGCCCCTAGTGGTAAGCTGGAGTCGTTTACACTTGACCCAAAAACAACGCAATTTGAAGATTTTCTGGCGCTTAAATATGCAAAGCTTGATTTTGCAGGCATGCCGTTTGATCCTCTTCGTTAATCGATGGATGCATTCAT
The DNA here is from genome assembly GCA_027575705.1 of Erythroxylum echinodendron. Taxonomy (NCBI): domain Eukaryota; kingdom Viridiplantae; phylum Streptophyta; class Magnoliopsida; order Malpighiales; family Erythroxylaceae; genus Erythroxylum; species Erythroxylum echinodendron. The sequence goes on from JANZXR010000171.1 coordinate 41,932,303, forward strand.
GGAGAAGGTAACTGCAAAAACAACTGGTTCAATAACCCTGAAATTATGCAAGGGTTCCTTGTTTGTAACAGGAAGGACCAGTGAGTGTGTTGCTGCTCCAATCAAAGTTATGACAACATTAAAGAAGGATATCTAATGATAGCCTTTGAATTTAATGTTGATATCTAGGATAGGTTTTGAATTTAACGTCTCAAAACTAAGCAGAAAACTCTGTCCGTCGATACAAGAAACGCTGAAAAGTATCCATGAGATTCTAATGTTGAGACATGTTTAAGTCATTTACTTCTGTTCTTTATTCTGCTCACCTTATACAAAGCTGAGATTGAGGAGTTGAAAAATTCGGTTTAACTAGAATCTCTCCATTTGTTTGGCTTGTTATTGATGTTCTATGTGGGATTATGAGTAGTAACTTGCCTGTAGAGTTGTGGGACTTATGAGCAGTAATTTTCTGCCACGTTTTGCATATAGTTTTAACCTGAGTTTGATTAGAAGAAAAATAGTAGAATAACTAATCATATGAATAGATATTTTTTAAGTTTTAGGAATAGGTAAAAACTATACCTATTTATTTTTATCTATTCCGAGAATAAGCCATGGATATCATTTTGTTTAGGACATTTTTATCCCTTCTCATTCTCACCTTTCCTTTTCAAAGAGCATTCAGAAACTTATCCATTTTATCTTTAATTCCGCGTTCACCACTTCTGTATTTTCACTCTCTCAATCTCAGCAAACTTCACTTTCTATTGAAGTTAACTTAGCCTTTTATCATCTGTCTTTTTTTCGGAGTAAGTTATTCCTATTATTTCGGGTAATGGATTTTTGTTAATGGGTTTCAATTAAGTGCGGGGTTTTGATGATGGAGTTATGTTTGCGTTTTGTTTCGACTAAGTGAGGGCTTAAGTTGATTCTTGTACCTTTAATCTTCAAGTAAAGAGATATTTTGATAACTCCTCTTGCGAATGTGCAAACTTTTGCATTTGAGCGGAATAGAGGGGAGGCGCAGTAAATAAAGGCTCGCGGGAGAGGAGTGGAGATGTGAACACTAGCGTGGTTTAACTAAGATAAATCGTCACATCAGTGAATGGTGAGAAAAGAATACAGTGACGTAAAACAGAAGAGTGGAAGAGAGCTGAATAGTATTCGTGACTCAATGTTTATTTGTCAAATCATTATTATTATTATTATTATTATTATTATTATTATTATTATTATTATTATTATTATTATTATTATTATTATTATTATTAAAATTGAGAAGAAGAAGAAAAATAATAATAATAAAGAATTTAATAAAAATAATAAATTAATAAATAATAATAATAATATAAGTAGAAAATTAATAATAATATTATTATTAATAAGAAGAAGAAGATTAATAATAATAAAGAATTTATTAATAATAATAATAATAAATAAATAAAATTAATAACAATAAGAATAATAATAAGTAAAAAATTAATAATAATGAAGATGATAATATTAATAACAATATTATTATTATTATTATTATTGTTATTATTGTTGTTATTAATAAAAGAAGAAAATTAATAATAATGCGAAATTTAATAATAATAATAATAATAATAATAATAATAATAATAATAATATGATTTTGTTGGTTATTTATTTGTCATTCTAAGTTCATATTTTCAAACCAAATATTGGTATAGAAATTCTTTAACAGTAAATCAAATAAAGTAATACCAATTTCATTCTATTCCTCATCTTTTCTATTCCTAAGAATAATCATTCTATTCCTTATCAATTTCATTTCTTGAACCATAATGTGTAGAAAATTTGAGATTTTAAAATTTTAACTAGTATATTTTAGAAATTTTTTGAATTGAATGATTTTTTCAATTCTTTCGTATGATTTAATTAATAAATTATATTTTTAAAATTTATATTCTTTATTTGTCTCTTTATATTTTAATTAAAATTTTGTTTTAAATTATTAATGTTAAAAGTGAATTTCTATTTTTAACCTTAAGAATATTAAATTTATTTAATCTCACTAATAAATTATATTTGTCATAATTTAAATTCTTTATTATTTCCTTATGCTTTAATTGAAATTTTTTTAATTATTATTGTTATAATTATTTATTATTATATCGTTAATTTGTTCAATAAATTGAATTATTAATTAGAATATATGAATAATTTTGCTTAATATAATTTAAGAATGTGTTAAATATTATTTTTAATTAATTTAATATATTTTAATCTCTTATATAAAATTTGTTAACAAATTATCAATAAAATTATTTTATTTTATTAGAATAAATAATTTAAAAATTAAAATTTATTTTAAACATAATTTAGTTATTAAATCAAATTTTATTTGAAACATATATTTTTAATATTTTTAAAATTAATTATATTTATGTATAAATAATAATTTAATTTAATTACATAATTAAATAAATTATTAAACTAAATTAAAATATTTATAATTTAAAAATTTAAATATAATATTAAATAATATATATTTAATTGATAATAAACTTTTTGTTGTTAACTAAAATCTAAATAAAAATTAAAAAATAAATTTTTATTAAATTTGAAAAGAAATACAAAACTGAAAAAATAAATGAAAACAAACACATCCTAACATACTCATATCAGTTGGATAAAATCAAACCCGATTAGGCCGTTATTAAACCTAGAGTCACGATTTAAACTAAACGCAGACTTGTATAAGAAAGTTCCAAATATGTCGAGATAGGCATAGTTACGGGGCTTCCAATCTCAATGGATGGGAAGAAGCTCTCCTCTGCGTCCTTACTCTCTGAACTCAAATGAGATTGGTGAAATGCACGGTATTGGCCATATTGATATGGTTGAAATCGACTTGTTGGTATGAAAAGCTGCAACATGTATGAAACTCCTGGAGGGACCATCCTGTTTGCGGCTGTTCGCGAGCTGGAGTGGTCGACACTTGACCCAGAAACAATACAAGTCAAAGGTTATCTGGATCTTAAATATGCAGAGCTTTCTCATGCAGGTAGGTTGTTTGATCCCCTTCTTCGTGAATCAATAGATGCATTCGTGGAGAAGAAAACAGCAACAACTTGTTTTGTAACTCTGAAATTATACAAGTTTTCTTTGTCTGTAAACAGTAAAGAGCAGTCCCTGTAGTCTATATAGGGAAGACATTTCATGCTGCTGGATTATCACACTTTATAGTTTTCCAATGAGGTTAGGTCAATATTTTTTTTAAATTAAAAAATTTGATTGATAATGCGGTTTAGCAAGTGGGAGGTCCAGCACTGTTTTGCCAATGGGTATAAAAGGCAGGTCCGGCACTGTTTTGCAAAAGGGGCCCAACACCCTTTTGGAAAAGGAGTATAAAAGGCAATCGTTTAGCGTCCAGAAATCACTTGAGCGACTGTCAAAGCGATCTTTCTCTGCGTTTTCAGCAAATCAAAGGTAAGAAACTGCGATGTGGATACATAAGTCTATTTTATTATACTTTGTTTAATCTTTTCCACCTTTATTAAGCCTGGGATTCATTCACAAGAAGTCGCTAGGTGAAAGGTTAAGCTCAATCCAAGTTAGGTCAATTTTAGAGAAGATTATATATTGCTTCATGTCTAAACTTAAGATTTTGAACTTGGTATAATAAATTCTATTTTTTTTATAGTTTTTATTGTTTTACTTCTAGTTTCTGCTTTTTAATTAAAAAAATAAAATTTTGTTTCCTTCCCTTTGCTTTAAAATTACCAGCTTAACCTGACTACCTAAACCTTCAACTTCTAGAAGATGATGGAAAAAAAACTTTGCTAAGAATCTTTCGTCGTCTCCATTGTTAACATTTTTTTAAAGAGGAAGGATGAAGATAGAGCGAGGCTGAAAAAGCACACAAAAGAATAAAAGATAGTGAAAAAACGACATCGTGTTGTTTTTATAAAACAGGAAACTTACTTTTAAAAACATAAAAAATCGTTTTTAGGTTTTTATAAAGTTGATGCAGTTTTTTATATAAAAAAAAGAAATGATCCAATAGATTTTTGGGAGTGTTTGTTTCCTATTTTTTATTTTTATTTCTTTTTAAATTTAAAAAAGTTTATTTTTTTCAAGTTTTTAATTTTTGCGTTTAGTTTTAATTTCTTCAATTTTTAAAAATTATGAAGATTATAAAAAGAGTTTTTTATTTTAACTTTTTCATAATCTAATTTACTATTATTTAATTATTAATAAAAATTACGAATAATTTAATTAAAGATTATACATTTAATAAATTAAAATTAATTATAAATAGAAATTATGAATTATTTAATTTTATTTAATTTTTATAATTAAATTATATGTAATTAAATATTAATAATTATTAATGAATATAATTAAATTTAAAATATAAATATTTAAATAAAATTTGATTTAATAATTAAAATAGATTTTAAATAAATGTTAATTTGTAAATAAAATATTAATTTATAAATTATTTATTTTATTAAAATAATATAATTTTATTAGTAATTTGTTAAAAATATTATATAGCAATTTTTTGAAAATAAAAATTAAAAATTATCATCCCATAAAAACAGAAATGTACTCTGCGCTTCTTAAATTTTACATTCATGTTCAACTGCGCCAGTTCGGTACTGGACCTTGGGCAGTCTGGCCCAAGACTTGACAACCACAGAAAAATGATGTCGATTTTGGTTAAACCGCCTCAGGCTCAAGCACCGTTGGCTTACTGACACGTTCTTTCTCTTCCCCTCAACAAGCTCTCTCTCTCTCTCTCTCTCTACATGTGAAACAATCGAAGCTGTTTTTCCGAACCTGAATCTGATAAATAGCTGACCGAAGGTGCTTGTGCGGGGCTCGATGAGCCTCGCGCAAACACCATCGGTTAGCAGTTTATTAGTTTCCAACCCTTGACGACCGCCGCCATTTGGATGGCCATCGAGAAAGGCTTCGACATCCTATCAGGACTCGAAAAGTCAGACGTTCTCAGATCTGACCGACCATATTTCAACAACCTGATTGAAGACCACGAAAGTGACAATACTGCGTCCTTTGGGGATAAGAAGAATCGAACGGCAGAGCTTCCGCCGTCGAGGGGTGGTCCGCTTACTCTTGCTCATCTTCTTCTGATTAACAAATCACTTTTTGCTCTGAGGCTTCCGTTTGCTGCGGCACTAATATGTCCGGTAGCGGAGCTTTTGGCTAGTATGAAAATTTTTTCTTGAAATTGTTTATTTTTTTAGGTTTTGATTTCCAAATTTGTTCAATTTTTGGATTCAGGCTCTAGCGCAAGTAACATTTTTGTCTATAACCATACATGTTGAGCCACTGCTCGTGGCTCTCTGGATGTTATGGATTACTGGAAGTTATGAATCTGCAAAGAAGCCGGTTAAAGTTAAATATGAAATTATGAATATTTATATTTAACATGTAATTTGAAAATTTATCCGGTTAAAGTTAAATATGAAATTATGAATATTTATATTTAACATGTAATTTGAAAATTTATATTTAAATTTTCAAATTACATGTTTTCATTTGAAAATTTTTAGGGCTTAAAGGAATTGGGAGGACAATGGAGGTGGTGCTAAGCAATTAGTTGTGCAGGACATAAAAGGAGGAATCTGCAAGCGATGGTGGTGCAACTTCCTTGGAGATCGCCCCTCAAGTTCTGGGTAAAGTAAGCTCATTTTGGAGAGGAGAAGAGGTAGCTTTTCCAGATCACTTCAGTTTTAGCTAGTTAACTATATAAGTTAATGGTGGATTTCTTTATTCTTGACTCTATTTTTACCTCTGCGATATGCTTTATATCATTGCATTGTTGAATTGCTAATTCATTTTATTCAATTGAATCCATCAAAACTTGGTTACAAATTACATGTTACTGCATTCCCTAACTTTTTGAATTGAACTATATATGAATTCATTCCAAAGTTTAAAAAAAAAACGAAAATTAAGTAATTTCAACATCATATGAAAATAGGAGTTCAAAGTCAGAATAGTAAATTTCCAAATACATGTAGCCAACGGACCAACCCATTTAAATGAAAGCATTCTTCATATCTCCATAACAAATTATCAACTTTGATTCTTCATATAATTATAACGAAATTATAAAAGTTGAATTGGTTAAGTTATTTAATTACTGTGTTTATCAATTTTGTTATGCAAGTGACATGTTCAAAATTACATGTTTTCATTTGTTAATTTTTAGGGCTTAAAGGAATTGGAAAATTTGGTCAAAAAGGACAAGGGAAGTGCTGCTGGCCAATTAGTTGTGAAGGACTTAAAGGAGGAATCTGCAAGCTTGCGAGGTGGTGCCCACCTCGTCAAACTAAAGTGAGCTCATATTTGAAAAGTTTGACATTCGTGTAGTTGACGTGGTTCTTATTTGCAATTTGTATTTCTTTCCTCACTGTGATATGATCTTTGTTTTTCATTCTAGAGAGAAGAAGAGGTAGCTTGTTCAGGTCACTTCAGTTTTAACTACTTAACCGTATATGTTAATGGTGGATTTCTTTATTCTCGACTCTGTTTTTGCATCTGCAATATGCTTTATATCATTGCATCTTAGTGACTTTCAAAGTTTATTTCTCATGTTGCTTGACTAGCTATAATGGTCTGCCTGTACTTACTCAGGCTATGGCTGATAAGAACAATCTCATGTAATCATATTTCAAATTCTTTAAGGTATGATTGTTTTTACTTCCATCTTATTTGCTTATTGTCCCTCTTGTGATGGATTGAAATTGCAACATTTAGGGTGGCATTTTTGAAGATCCAGCAAATGAGCCTAAGAATATTATGAACAACTTGAAAGTAGATCCAAAAGAGTTTTCCTTTGTGGATAGGAGTAGAATGTTAATTTTCTACTAGGACTTGAATTTATTTCTTCTAATTACAATTTCAGGCAATTCATTTTGCACTATGAATTCGTGTTTTTGAGCCAAAAAAGAAAAAAAGAGAAGACAATGTTAGAACATTGGGTCATAGTTACCCCTATTGTAACTTTGTTGACCTCAAGCTTGATCGGTTTTGAATAAGTGAGCTCAAGTTAACTCGAATTCAGGTATATCCAAAAGGTCCAAGTTGATTGAGTTCTAAGTTCTATGCTTTCATGCTAAACATTCAATTTAAGTCCGACCCGATATATATACATATATATATATATATTTCGAGTTTAGTTTGAGTTGATCATTCACATGCTTGAAACTCTTACATTTTGTTGTTGAATCCATTATCTTTATCCTAAAAAAGTGAGACAGATAAAGATTGAACATGGATTGTTCATACTTTCAAATGTTTACACTTTTTAAGTATTTAAGATATTTACTCGAACTTTTAACATATTTAAAAAATCTTATTTGATTAAATTATATTTTAAATTTAATTAGAAATTCATTTTGACCTTAAATTTGATTATAAAGTATATTCAATTTATGTTTATTTATTAATTTTACACTGAATTTTATCAAAAAAAATTTTATATTTAATTCTAATAAACAAAAGGTAATGAATTTAATTGAAATTTTTTGAATTTTAAATTGAATTTATTCTTTATTTTCCAAAAAAAATTTTGAGGTGTAATTAATTAATTACAATATAATTAGTTAATTAATGAATGAATTATATTTTAATTAATTATAATTAATTAATTAATAATAATTATAATTAAAATTAAAATATTGTAATTAATTATACTATAATTAATCAATTACAATATAATTAATTAAATTATAATTCATTCATTAATTAACTAATTATATTGTAATTAATTCCTTTTGATATGAAACCTCAAATCTATTTGTCATTTGACTAAATCCTCTTGAGTGTGCCTGGCTAGGGTTTTTTATTTTAGCCCTGCATTTGTGTACCGTGGCTTGGTCTTCGATCGCTGGTCGCCGGTTATGTGCGTGAGTGTTACGAATAATGGTCACAAAGGAGGAGAGTGGTTAGTTTTTTCAAGGAAGAAGAAGATAGGCTTAAGCAATAGTGAGACAGATATCGATATATGTTAAGGATTTAGGTTGTTAGTAGGAGATATCTATGCTATTCCTTATAGGTATCTATTTCTTAGAAGTTGTTAGGATAAGTAGACATAAAATAATAGTCTAGGGGATAAGAGTGATAGTTTTTGGAGATCAAAAATAACTCTCGGAAGATTTCCTGAGATTGTAAAGGGGTTTCTCTTGTGAATAAGGTTCTTCCTTCTTGTTTCGCAATAATACAGAGCTATTGCTCTCTACTTAGAGAACTTTAACACTCACGTTAACTTACATAGTTCCCTAACAGTGAGAGTGGGGTAGTTGATATAAGTAAGAAATAAGAACTCTGAGAACAACGTAAACTGGTAACACAAGCTAGTGTTTTTACATTTTCTTTTGTTTTCTCCTATATCTCAATCAAGTCAAGTCCTTTGATCTTCTCTTTCTATCCCTTGCATTGTAATTCTCTCTTTTGTTTTTTAGTTAGCTCAAAGTTACTTTCTTTTTTCTTTTCTCTTTTTTCAGTTCCTTTTCTTGAGATCTTTTCTTCTATGTTTAATTGCAACTTTCCCTCATCTGAATTATCATTTATACTCTTTTTCTTGAAAAAAAATTGTTAAATGGTGAGATTTTGATTGGTTTTTCTCTTCTGATCTTTCTTTTTTTGTTGAATCGTTTGTTTCATTTGGATTCAGATCATGGAATTAAGATTACGAATCGATTATGAAAATGATCTTCAACGTACATTGTGTTGGATTTCTTCTTTCTATTTTGCGATGTGAAATTCATAAGTTCTACATTGCCTGTTTTAAGCTTTTAAAGCAATTGGCAAGTGACATTCAGGATGTTCAGATAATCCAGGCTGTTCGAGCTCAATATGGCTTTGGGCTGGTCACCTTATAAGAAGGAGATGGCGCATTTGAAAGAAAGCTTTGCATTTTCATCTAAAGCCCTGGTCTTTGATGGCTACCCTTCTTTTTTGCTTCTCTGCGTCACTTTTCTTTGTTCTTCTCTTTTTACGTGTTCATATAACATTGAGTTTTACTTGCAAATTCATCTCACAGAAGATGTTTGACTAGGAAGTCATTCCCATTTTTGATCCATGAGGTATCTGTTTTATACTTGCGTTTATTTTGTTTATTTTTCCTTCTTTTGGTTCAGGCTGTTGGTTGGCATTTTCTTGATGGAATTGTATTAATTTTGAGTGACAGCTCCGCAAAAATGTCAATGAACTCCATGGCCGAGCACTTGATACTCCAAATAGTAAAGTTATTAAAATCGGGAAAAGTCAAGGTGAGAACTTCTGCTATTATTCCTACTCTTCTTGTTGACTCCCATTATGGATTCTTAAAAAACTCAAATGACCCTTAATGTAATAGAAGTTGTTATTGGCTTTGTAATAAAAGAGCATTAAAAAAGAAGAGAGACAAAAAGAAGCAATTTTAGCTGAACTATTATGTGGAACTTCACCTCATACCATATTTTGATGTGGGTGTATTTCTGGCCTTTTATGTTGATTGATTTGACATATGCGTTGGTGAAATCTCTTTTGATTCCTGATAAATATTCTCTTGGATTGCAGTTGTTCAAGCCGTTCTGTCTAGTGATAAAGAGGCACACGTGTCTGAGGCTGCAATCAGTGGAGGTTTGTGTGGAAAATTAAATAAGGTAGTTTTAGCATACAGTGGTGGCTTGGACACATCTATGATTGTACTATAGCTAAGGTAGATGATTGTGTGAACTCTTGCTCATTTCAACATTCCTCACATTATATTGGCATTTCAAGTGTATATAGGTAATGGAATGGAGCTGAGAAATTGTGGTTATTAAATCCAGACCTTTGTAAACAAAACCTATACCAAAAATAAATAGTTCATATACCAATTCTTAAGTAGATGACTACCAATTTACAATGTTATCAGAAGTTCCGTTGCGTTTTGGTATTCTACAAATGTATTTGCAATGAAATATTTATGTGTTTGACATTGTTTTGTTAAGGTTCAATTGGATGTTACATACATTTTCTACCTTATAGCATCTATAGCTACTCAGTTATTATCCACTTGCGCTCCTCCACCCTTTCATTCATCACACTTCCTTTCCTCCATCCTTTCATCCATCACACTTGCTTTACAATGTTATTTAGTCAACCAGTCATGTTCTTCTGGGACTAACTAGTAAAAGGCACCCATATTCTCGGTTACATGAAAGGTGCCAAAATGTAGGGAAAACTATGGTTGTGAAGTTGTCTCCTTCGCCGCTGCTGATTTTGCCAAGAAAGTGTATACTAGTCAAATCAACATTTAATTGTGTTTATCATTCTTGTTATGCAAGCAACTTCTCAATTATCAACTGTTCAAAATTATATTTCTCTTATAAATTTGTAGAGCTTAAAGGAATTGAAAGGTTTAGAAGAAAAAGCCAAGGCAAGTGGTGCTAGCCAATTAGTTTTTTCTTTTTTTTCAGTTGTGAAGGACTTAAAAGGAGGAATTTGTAAGGGATTTCATATTTCTCCGCTTGCGAGCTGCTGCAATTTACGAGAGGAAATGCTTATTGGGGACTTCCATGGCCCGTCCAGTTATTGCTAAAGTGAGCTCATATTTGAAAGTGTCGACATTCGTGTGGTTGATCCCATCTTTTAACGTGGTAGTTGTTTGCAATTTGTATTTCCTTTCTCACTGTGATATGATCTTTGATATTCATTTTAGAGAGAAGAGGTAGCTTTTCTAGATCACTTCAGTTTTGGCTAGTTAACTATATATGTTTATGCTGGATTCTTCATTCTCGACTCTATTTTATTTTTGCCTCTGCAATATGCTTTATAGCATTGCCATCTTAGTTAGTTCCAAAGTTTATTTCTCATGACTCTATTTTATTTTTGCCTCTGCAATATGCTTTATAGCATTGCCATCTTAGTTAGTTCCAAAGTTTATTTCTCAT
>JANZXR010000171.1:41960077-41991131 GCA_027575705.1 Erythroxylum echinodendron
TTTTTCCGTTTATGAATTTATGTTGTTGCAAAGTGGGAAAAAATGAAAAATATGAAGTAAAGAAAACGAGAAAAAGGAAAAAAAAAAAGGAAGAAAACCAGAAAAAGTGAAGGAAAAAAAAGAAAAAAGAAGAGAAAAAAAGAAAAAAGAAAGCAAAGGAGGGAAAGTCATAGAGATTGGTAGGGTTAAGTTTGTAAATGGAAAGAAAAAATTGAATGTCGTGTGTTTTATCGATTTGTATTATTTTAAATGCTCAATTAGTTCTATGGTGTAAAGCCTGATTCCATCTTTTTTCCCACCTTTAACTTGGCCCCATTACAACCAAAATAAAGACCTTCTGATCAATGTTTGTGTTCGATATTTAGTAGTGAAGATTGGATTAGTAAGCAAGCTTATGGTAGATGTTTAACATGAAATGAATATTGAGTTTATAATTATGACCCTTCAATTCGTGAGAGAATAGAAAGTGGAGTGAGTGTCTATCACACTTGTTAATGGTCTTTCAGTTGACGTACTTGTTAATTATGGTTATGCATGCAAAAGATATTCTGTTCACGGATTATTATGAGTTTGAAAATCTTAGATTGTGTTTATTGAATTGATCTTTGACATCTCTAATTATTAAATGAGAAAATAATTTGTTGTTATTATTAATTTTTTCTTTCGTGTTTTTGTTTTCAAAGTTTAGTGTTTTTGGTTTTGGTTGAGTACAAGTATGATTTAAGTATTAAGGTATTGGTATCGTTAATTTTGTGTAATTTGATTTCTTTTTGTGCGTTGACATTTTTAAGAATCTTAATGACATTATATTGTGAACGAGGGATGAAGACTTTACAATTTGTGAGTTGCATATTCACATAAACCAACAAAGATCCCAATTTATCCCATTTTTGTGCTTTGAAAGAAAAGCAAAATACCCCATTTTCTCAGCATGTCCCCGTTAGGAGTTTGTTATTCATGGAAGGGAGATGCTCTCAGGTTCTGGTTTGTCTGATGGTGACTATGTCAGCCTTGGTTGACATGAGGTATGTAACATCTTTGATTAGTGTCATGTGACTTCAAATTTTCAATTTTTATGTCATTGTGTTATTTCAGTGGTTTTGCGGCCTTAAGTGTGGAAACTTCTTCTATTTCTTGTCACTTAAATTCTCTGTCCTCTGTGTCCTCTTTTATTGTTTAAATGTCAGAAAGACGACCTCAAGGTTGTCATTTCATATCTAAGAAGCAACAAACAAGTGTCACGAATAGGGCTTTGGGAACGATCCATGGGTGCAGTTACTAGGTACTTTGTCATCACTATGCTGTCTTCTTTTACCGTGGCTTCTATTTCGTTACTACATTATTATGTTGATATTTTCATATAATTTTGATAAAATGATGAGTAGCTTATTAATAATATGATGCAGCCTTCTTTATGGAGTAGAAGACCCATCCATAGCTGGAATGGTCTTGGATAGTAGCTTCTGAAATTTATTTGACCTAATGATGGAACTTGTGGATGTGTACAAAATTCGACTTCCAAAATTCACAGTATGTCTCTCCTCTATCCCTCTCTTTTCTTCTGCCTTTAGCCTTAGAGAGACCCAAATCATCATGCATATGGTCTTGGAACAGATAAAAGCATCAATGAGATTGTTGCAACTTTGGTAATATCCTTATACTTTTTAGAGTTTCATGTGCTTTCTTGATCACTTGAATCCTACCTTTATGCTATTGATCTACTGTTGTTTTGGATTACTCTGGCTGGAATTTTTTAGGTAGATATGATTAGGGTGTCATACACTATCAAGATATTACACGCTAAAACTACCTGTCCAACTCTAAGCCAAAATTTATACCATTATTTATTGTCAATATTACTGTTCAAATAGATCTTTAGAGAAAAGAAGTTTTTCAGCATTCCAGGTTCCAGGAGCTAGATTTTTATGATTTCACATTTATTAAATTTAGTACTTGGATATGCAAATGCAACTTTCCTGACTTTGCTTGTGATGAGGTTAAGATGGCAGTGCAATACATGCAGTGTGTCATTCAGAAGAAGGCTAAATTTGATATAATGGATCTTAATTGTATAAAGGTTTGTGTGTCTGCTATTGTTGTTTTATGCTGATTTCCTAGCAAGGCAATATAATTATCTAGCATACAAGCAGTTACTTGGATTATATGTTGAGGGCTACAAAAGTGGCTTCTAATTGCTGAACATCTATCTTAGCCAAGTTTTTGAGCTATTGCACCTCATATGACCATCGAGATTAATATCATTACTTAATTGATTGGTGTATTAGTTTCATGTTGTATGAAACTTTGCAGGTTGCACCCAAATCATACATTCCTGCTTTATTTGGACATGCTAGTGAGGACAAGTTGATCCAATTCCACCATTCTGACCTCATCTTTTAAGTCCTATGCGGTAATTAATCATTCCAGCTATTCTGTACTTCAACTGACATAGTCAAAACTCTGAAAAAATTGACCATGTAAATGGTTTTTACAAGGGGACAAAAATATGATAAAATTTGATGGTGACCACAACTCCTCTAGCCCACAGTTCTATTATGATTCGGTTTCGATTTTCTTCTTCAATGTACTCCATCCTCCTCAAACTTCTTCCTGCTCAAGTAAGCTCGAGAAGTATTATGATCTGGGAGATTTGAAGGTCAATTCTGGCATGGATGAGGCGACTTTTTCTTCTCTAACATTCGGGTTCCTTGTCTGAAATTAACATTTTGAAGGGTGCCTACATTAAAGTTAAATCATCAAAGGAGCACTTCATGTAGCTATTAGATTAAATACTTATAAGTTTAATATGCGTTATGTGTATACATATGCAATTCTAAATATATTTTGTTGTTATGTAAAAATGTTATATTTGTCAGTCGAAGTTTTTGGTTGTTAAATAGTTTTAGTTTGTTGGGTCATTGTAAATTTTGATGTTTATGTAGTATTTGATTTCTTTGCGAAGAGGGTTATACGTCAGTCGAAGTTTTTGGTTGTTAAATAGTTTTAGTTTGTTGGGTCATTGTAGATTTTGGTGTTTATGTAGTATTTGATTTCTTTGTGAAGAGGGTTATACCAAAATGTGTATGTTTAATTGATAGTCTTAGTGTAGGTTTAGGAAAAGATAAAATTAAAATGGTTGACCATATGGGAATGTGTATGTTTAATTGATAGTCTTAGTGTAGGTTTAGGAAAAGATAAAATTAAAATGGTTGACCATATGGTTAATTTGATCTTATAAAACTTTCTAAGTTTGATGCAGTAATAGGTAAGCAAATAGGTGAAAATGATTGGAATGTTGACAAAGATGGAGAATGAAATTTTAATATTAGCATAATATAAATTTGACAGAATAATAAAAGCAAATGGATTAATCATAGTTGCTTTATGATTCTTGCTATTTGCGACTTTTAGAGATAAGTTAAATTGTTGAATTGAAATATATTTAGAAAAAAAAGGCAAAAAAAATTTATAAATTATGATATCATAAGTTAAATTGTTGAATTGAAACATATTTAGAAAAAAAGAACTAGAAAAAAATTTGTAAATTATGATATCATATGTTAAATTGTTGAATTGAAACATATTTAGAAAAAAAAGACAAAATCGTAAATTATGATATCATTACATTAAATATCTATTGATCTGATGTGATAGTTATTTTTAGATTTGCATAATAATATTATTAAAAGGACATGTTAATCTATGATATAAGACAGATTTTTTAATAAGATGAAAGGATGGTTTAAGACAAGAAAATTAATTTTTAAATTAATTTTATACAATTTTGAGTTATCACTGGAACAAGGCGATAAAAAATATCTAAGAAGGTTTCATTTGTGTAGAAATAATTCAATGCTATAGTTCAAATCATATTAACATTTAACATTTTTACCTTCTAAAATATAGTAAAATGTGTTATCAACAGTTTAAATAAGATTAATATTTTAGGATAAAATTTTTATTAAGTTGTTTTCGTTACGGAATCTATTCAATAAATATATCAAAGGAATAACTAAAAAAGAAGGCATGTTAAAAGGAAACTAAAAAAAACAAATTTACATAATGGTTTGTTTTGATATGTTGAAGGTTGTATTAATTTAAAAATAATTATTTAATAAATGTGAATGAGTTTAATAAGGAGAATTGTAATATGTAATTTATTTTGTTTTAGGTTTCCTAAGACTATTAAATTAGGATCTAAAGATGTAAAAGAATAATAAAACCAGGCGCAAGTTATAAATACATAACGATAACAGAAAAAGTTCAAAACAGGAAATTAAATCATCAAAGTTACGAAAGTTACATAGTTATATTGTTTAACGTAATGTGAAAAAAGTTTAGGATCATTTGAGTTTTTTGTTGATGTCATCAAATTTTGCATTTGAGGTTGGATTCGGTTCATTGAATCTTTTGTGAAGATATTGCCTTTTTTCGAAGAAGAACCAATAATATCTGAAAATATTCAAAAAGAAAAATATATTAGTCACAGAACATAAGTTCTTTTTTTGAAAAAAATGCTGGGTAAATAAATAATAGGCAATAATATAATTTATCCTAAAAATAGAAGTTAGACTTGTTTTGATGAAGATAAAAATGGAAAAATTGATTAAATAAATAATGACAAAAACCTGAAGTAGGTGGAGATAATGTAATTTCAACGCTGATACGTTGATCATCTGCTAAAATATCATCTTTTTGAATTGAAGTTAAACTCTTTTGTGATACACCATCGTTACTTTGGTGATAATATATAACAGTGAACTATTGTCTCCAATCAAGTGACTAGATTTGTACAGGTTTAATATGAACAAGAAATGTCTTCATTTTCAACTATGCATGTAACTTTTCTAAAAGAAGTTCAATACTCTTTTAATGATATGACAAAAATTGTAGATCATTAATAATTTTCATCATTGAATGTAAATCTATTTGCAGAAAATGAAAAATATAACCTGATGGTAAAATTGTATAGCTTCAAATTGCAATGAAATTTAAGAGTTTTTCGCTAAGTTCACTAAAAATAGAAGCTGTTACAGTTCCTGTTTCGTCTTTTAAATTAACATCATGTCAGTTTCTACATTTTCAATCAAAAAGTTAATGAGGAAATACGTTAATTGATATATATAATACTTCATTTACTATCAAACCTATAAAAGTAAGGAATAAGAAAATATAAGGGTTAAAATATTAAAAATGAATTAGTAAAATTAGTTAGTAAAAATATGGAATGAATTTTTTTTTTAAAATTTTGAATTGTATTGTAGAATATAGTTGTTATAAATAGATAAAATATACAATGTAAATGAATTTATTATAATAAAATGTTTATAATATTTGAGAAAAATATCAGCCAAGTGTGACTAAAAAAAGTCACACGATCATTATAATATGAAAAAAATTAGCTGGTAAAAATTTGGATGAAAAAATCAAACAAAAAATTTTTATAGTGCAATGTATATGTTATAAATGGGGTAAGTATACAAATTAAATTAATTTATTATAATATTTAAGAAAAAATGAAAATATATGATCAGTGACGAGTGTGACTGAAAGCTAACTTTAAAAAAGACTTATTAACTCACAACTACAAGAAGGATACCTCTTTGTCACGATCATGCAACTGAAGCTGATTGCTTCTCTGTCATGATCGTGTTACTCTAAACATGGAAATTCCATCTCAGGTGACTTCTGCCTTATTGTTAAAATAACTGTGCCACAGGTATGACTTTTAACTCACGCACTTGTGATACATATATTTATTATTTGTTATATTTTAAATTTTAATTAATTATTTAATGGAAAACTAATTAATTGTTTCACACACATATATTTTCTTTTTTTATTGCACATATTTTTTTATTGTTTAAGTTAAATATCATTAATTTTTAGTTAATTAAAAATTTCTTATATCATTAATAAACAAATTTCTTTATTGATTAATTATAATATGTTATGTATATATGCACGCCTTTAATTTGCAAATATGCTTTTAGAAAATAATTAAATGATTCATAAAAAAATTATTTACTCATTAATTATAATATATTATAACTTCACAATTCACAACTTCATTAATAATAATAATAATAATAATAATAATAATAATAATAATAATAATAATATCAATTGATTAAAAAATAATTATTTAATTGATTGATTAATTAATTAGGTTATATTTAAAACCATTAAAGAAAATATGCATTCCAAACTTAGGGTCAAACATTAAAGTCAAACATAAATAAACAAAAAGAAGAGTCTCTTTAATTTGCTTTTACTATATTGTCTAATACATATACAAGAGGCAATCTGTATAATAAACCAAGTAATGTAGGTACGTCTGCTTAGAAAACATCATGTTCCAAAACATTCGCCGCCAATTTCGATGACAGACAATCTTTCAATAGATACGCTGGCTATTTAAACACGCAATATTATAAATAAAATTTATTTGGTTGTAACAAATGAAATGCGCAAATAATTAATTTAGCTTTAATAAATAATTAATATGTTTTGAATTTTCTGACACATGCCTTCCTTTTATTTTGAATTTTGTTTCTCAACAATTCCATTCCATTCCAATTATGTTCTTGTTTTACTTGTTCAAAACAAGTAACAAAGAAACAGTATATCAGGTTAAAAATCTTCCCCAATTCATTAAAAAAATAAAGCTGTTATTCAGTATCTAATGAAGGAAACTCCTTTATCACAAAACCAAGAAAGATATTTCTCTTTCTCTACTGTTTCGTTTTTTTAAGTGGGAAGAAGCAATGTTATATTAATATCGCACAAAATAACTGCTTTAATTAACATTATTTTCTACATGATAACAGAAGAAATTTGGTAT
This sequence comes from Erythroxylum echinodendron, assembly GCA_027575705.1. Taxonomy (NCBI): domain Eukaryota; kingdom Viridiplantae; phylum Streptophyta; class Magnoliopsida; order Malpighiales; family Erythroxylaceae; genus Erythroxylum; species Erythroxylum echinodendron. The sequence continues at coordinate 41,966,922 of JANZXR010000171.1, forward strand.
TAAGAATTTTATTCAACAGCTCCTGAGAGCTACCAGTGACAACGTTAAGTTGGCTGGAAAAAATTTGAAGGCCTGCCTTTCTTGGAGAGAAAGCATAGTTATCGGTATTGCTGTAATAATTTTTATACACTTTCTTCTGACTCTTTTGTTTTTTTTTTTAAATTAATCATCTTTCTATTTCTTCCATTATAAATAAATGTTGATTATCTAAAATAAATAACAACAAATATTGCTTGAGACTCTACCCGATATTATTTCTTTACTTTCTATTGTTGGTTTTTTTTGGAAATAACAGCAGATGAATTTTCTGCTGAACTCACAAACGGGCTTGCTTATTTAGCATGTTACGATGAAAGTTCTAAGCCTGCTTTGGTAATTTTTAAACTATATCAATTATGTTTAATTCTATTTTTTTTTTTCAAAACCGATGGAATTTATTAACAATATTGTTTACATATATTGTTTCTAAATTTCATTTTGACATTTGTTACTTCTAAACTCGTTACAAAGCTTTATTCTTCCTGTATTGTTCTTGGTTGAAGATGTTTTGCCTTAAACAAAAATATCGGAAGTTTCATTCACAAAAACTGTAAGTGACTATATATAATTTTTTATTATATATCTTTTTCAAATTTTATTCTTCTTAGTTGATTATTAATCATATCACAATTTTATCTTTTGCTTTGATTTCTATAGATTCGCTCGCTTCATTGCATTTACTTTGCCATATCAACCATGTGCAAAAACTACAAACAATTTGTAATTCTTTTTTATGCAAGTATGTTGATTTTTTAGAAACTCCTGTCATAGTCCATAAAATTATAGTAACTATTTGATTAAAAAAAGTTATTGTGTCTTTACTGTATTGTGAACTTGAAGTTTTTTATGAAAAACCTTTAATTAGATGTTGATCAGTTAATTCATTTATGTTATCTTATAAGTTGTTTTTTTAACCTTTTTAGGTTTTTCCAAGTATGCTTTAACTTTCATAAATGTATTTTTAGTAGCATTGAAAATTGTTACCAACTATTATCCATCCAGTTACAGTTTTTGTTAATGAAACTTCCGATAATTTTGTTTAAGATAATTATTGACCCGTTGTCTTTGTTTTGTTTGATCCTGATGAGGAACTAAAAAAAAGGACTAACAGTTGTGAGAAACTTTGTGAGGATACATTAAAACTAATTATGACAATTCTATAAAATAATCCTTACGCCAAGTTCTTTAGAAGTCTTAGGAACATTCCATTACTTGAGAATCATGCAATAGTTCTCAAGTGTTATCCTGACCTTGATCAACATGTTTATAATCTTTTATTAAGTTTTTGTAAATTTGATCAGTTGTGTACTATATCAAAATGTTTTATATAATATCAAACTTAAATTATTAAATAATGAACCAACAATTCATTGAAAACTGAACTTTACCATATTCTAAAATCAAAGTTTTGAAAACCATTATACCTGCTTTTTAATTCATTCTCATACCATAATTCTCATTCCTACCTCATTAATAACTCATTTACATGTTCACCCCTTTGCCAATCCTTTTATTTTTTTTCACAGGACAAACAAAAGTTCAAATTTTATTCAATTTTTGTCATTCTTATTTTTATTTCTTTCCATTTGTTTAGTAAAATCTATTAACAAAATTAACAGTATATCTATTATACATTTTACTAAATCTAAAAATTAAACCCTTGTAAAATTACAAAACTCTATTATATTTAACTCAAACTTTGATTATAAAAAAGCAAATACCAAAATATGTTTAACAATATAAAAGATTACCTATAATTGTAAGCCATTTGCAAGGGAGGTGGCGACACAAGGCAACAGACGGCGATAGCCACAGACAACGATACCCAAGAGCCACAAAGGACGACAACGACCCAATTCAAGATCTGAAGTCCCAGCTTTAGATCTGAAGAAATGCAAGATTCAAACACTTGGGTTTTTCAACTACTCGTTCACTAGAAAACAAATCTCAGTCGAAGAAGATGATGAGAGAACGATCGTGATTTATAGGCTTGAACGACCCTGATTTCTACTTATGCAACTGTTAGGTCAACTTAAGATTCTAAACTCACTTATAGGTGTGATTTTATTAGTGACTTTTTTTCATTATTTTAATTAACTAAAATTTTTAATTGATTATAAATTTTTTTAACTTTTTTGTCTTTTATTTTTTCATTCCAAATTTTTAGTAACAAATTTTTCTTATTCATTTTTAATACTCTAACTTACATATTTTTATACTTCTATCGCTTTAACAAATTTTAACCTTATTAATTCCTTTCTTATACATTTCAAATTTTAAATATTTATAATTTTATCAAAAAATTTTAAATTACACAATATTTATTTATACATTAAATAATATAACATGTTACACCCAATGTCTTTTTTTCGTTATTTTAATGAACTAAAATATTTAATTGATTACAAAAAAAATTTAACTTATTTTGTTTAAGTCACGGGTGTAACTTATTAAATCATGCCCGTGAATAATGATATAATTTTTTACTTTTTACTTAGATATTATAATATTTGTATTTGCTTTGTATATTTTTTCTATATATAATAAATACATTACACTAAACATACATCTCCTAAATTTTTTTATTTTTTCATTCCAAATTTTTACTAACTAATTTTACTAATTCATTTTTAATATTCTAACTTATATTTTTTAATAATTCTATCATAATTCCTTTCTTAATATACATTTCAAAATTTAAATATTTATAATTTTATCACAAAAATTTAAATTACACAATATTTATTTATACATTAAATAATATAAAAATACTCCTAAAATTAAATTAAGTGGGCATTATATTACTACACATGTGCGCAGTGTCTATCTGCTAGTTTATTTATAATTTCAACGACGTCGTATTGAGAATTGACAGGAACTAGATTAAGGCATTTGTAGTTCGTACTTTATAGCTGCAGTTGATTAGAGCCACCGGAGAGAAGATGATCGTGTGCGTTGCCGTCGTCGGCCATCAGGTGCGCCTCCTCTAATGACCACCGTTCGTTTATCAAAACTGAAATAATCTGATCTTGTTGATTGATTTTGGTGATAATGATTTCATAGAACAATCCGCTGTACATTCAAAGCTTCACAGAGGCCGACGATGCTCTAAAGCTCCACCACATCGTCCACTGCTCTCTCGATGTCGTCGACGAGCGCGGTATGTTTCGATATTATGAATGGGTTCGATTGCAATTTATTTTTCTTTCGACTCCAGGTCTGTTTAATTTTTGAGAAAAGTAGAGTACTTAATATGTTGTTCAAAGTTTACATCTTTATTGTGAACTTGATTATGCGACAGTGAATAATCCCAAGAAATCAGGGCCTATGCTGAACGAAACGTTTCTTGGTTTGCTTTATCCGACTGAGAATTATAAAGTGTAATGAAATTTCTCTAATTTCATGTCATTTGTTTGAAAATAGGCGTGACTACAAAGTATGATGATGACGTTCTTATGTTTTAGGTATGGCTATTTGACTAACACCAAGGTGAAATTTATCTTGGTAACCACGGATTTGGATGTTAAAGACGCAGACGTGCGGAATGTGAGTAATATTGTTGTGTTGAGGTTGTTTTTTCTTTTGCTGTAATTGTGAAGGGTCTATACAGGAATGGTTTTCGACTGACTGTTTTGGAAGATATTTCTTGATGCAATATCTGTATTTTTTTGCCTAAATTTGCCATGGAATTGATATAGAATGCGAGATTTTATTCCTAAGCTTGGATTGTTTAATTTCTGCAAGTAAACTTGAATTTAAGTTGGAAAGGTGCCTGTCTGGAGTTATTGATCTGGAAAATAGGATGACTAGTTGATTTGAAGCCTAATGTAGTTTGCATAGAAGGAAAGTATATAGATTTCCAAACTCCCGCTGGTAAAGATGAAATGCAGCAGTTGGGAATGAAAGTGTAACCGAGTGCTTCTTAGTGATCGTTACGCAAATGCGTTAAAAATTTATAGTAGTCGTCTTACACATGACATTACAACTTACAACTTCATGTCAAAAGGAGATATAGGGGCATTGCAGAACAAAGAGTTTGTTCCTTTTTCTTTTCAGATCTTTTGGTTAATTTTGTTACCTATTTTTTCTAATACTCTAGGTTTACATACAACTACATTGATCTTAGTAAAAGGCGCTTTAGATGCATATGGTTCTAAGATAAAAAGGGTGACGAGTAATCGAATAATGTTCCTTTCCATTATAGATAGCAAATTAGGGTAATGAATTTGTTTATTATCACAAATACTTCATACTTACAGCAAATATTTGTTTTTCTAGTAATGCTTTTCCCGTGGTATATTTCGGTGAGGATCTTGAATTCGTGATCTAGTTAAAAGTAAATGGAACAAACAAAGGGAGCAATAGGTCGTTTGTTTCGTGAATTAGTTTGTTCTTCTGTAATACTGATCACAAAGACTATTTCTGCTGGGCTGGTTTCATGCAAAAGAAAATGTGTTCATTGTTTCTGTCTGAATTGTTCGTTAAAAATAAATGGAATAAACAAAGGGATAAATAGGTCCTTTGATTCATGAATTAGTTTGTTCTTCTGTAATACTGATCAGAAAGTTGGTCCCTAGTTACTGTTTTCAATGGGTTGGTTCATTAAAAGATAATGCGTTTATCATTTTTGCCTGAATCATTCTTTCGGTGGAATTACAATGCAGTTTTTCCGGAGGTTCCATGCTGCATATGTGGATGCGGTTTCGAACCCTTTTCATGTCCCTGGTAAAAAGATCACATCCAGAACTTTTGCAGACAGAGTTAGCAGCATTGTCAAGTCATTTGGATTGAGCTCAACCGTCTGAATACTGCCAATGATAAAAGGTTTTTCAAAGTTATTGTGGATTTTGCTTTTCTTCCCAATTAGCCTTTAATAGTGATTTCTCTGAACCTTGGAGGTAATATGGATATTGTAACATTCAAACATTTTGTAATCTGTGTATGAAAGATGCTAGGAAAAGAGTTTTCCTTTGTGGATAGGAGTAGAATGTTAATTTTCTACAAAGACTTGAATTTATTTCTTCTAATTACAATTTCAGGCAATTCATTTTGCATTTATGAATTCGTATTTTTGAGCCAAAAAAGAAAAACAGAGAAGACAATGTTTGAACATTGGGTCATAGTTTCCCCTATTATAACTTCGTTGACCTCAAGCTTGATCGGTTTTGAATAAGTGAGCTCAAGTTAACTCGAATTCGGGTATATCCAAAAGGTCCAAGTTGATTGAGTTCTATGCTTTCATGCTAAACATTCAATTTAAATCCGACCCGAAACTATATATATATAGATATTTCGAGTTTAGTTTGAGTTGATCATTCACATGCTTGAAGCTCTTACATTTTGTTGTTAAATCCATTATCTTTAGCCTAAAAAAATGAGACAAATAAAGATTGAACATGGTTGTTCATACTTCCAAATGTTTTGTGTGTAACTTTCCACTTCCGCCTAGTCTCCTAATGGGAAGCTTGCTTATAAAAAGAAGAGAGGTCGGTCAAACAACGCATATCGGACTCTCTGCACCTAGTCCCTAAGTAGTGCTATTTGGAGGACTCCACCGAGAGGTTCTTTCTCTCACGTAATTTTGCCCGCCCGTTCTACTGTAGTGCGGGAGGAAATGGGATTCGAACTCATGATACAATCTTCTTGTATGTCAATTTAGCAAACCTATGCCTTAAACCACTCCGTCATACCTCTATGTTTGGAATTGGATGTTTGCCCGCAAGGCCTGCCTAAGACCTAAATGTTACACATTTAAGTATTTAGGATATTTACTCAAACTTTAAATATATTTAAAAAGTTTTATTTGATCAAATTATATTTGAAATTTAATTCGAAGTTTATTTTGAGCTTAAATTTGATTATAAAGTATATTCCATTTAAGTTTATTTAGTAATTTTCACTGAATTTTATCAAATTTTTTGTTATATTTAATTCTAATAAACAAAGATAATGAATTTAATTGAAAATTTTCAAATTTTAAATTAAATTTAATCTTTATTTTTCAAAAAAAAACTTTGACTCAGCCCAACCCTTTTGGTATGAAACCTCAAATCTATTTGCCATTTGACTAAATCCTCTTGAGTGCGCCTGACTAGGGTTTATTATTTTTAGTTCGTTTTCTTGCGATCTTTTCTTCTATGTTTAATCGCAACTTTCCCTCATCTGAATTATCATTTATACTCTTTTTCTTGAAAAAAAATTGTTAAATGGTAAGATTTTGATTGGTTTTTCTCTTCTGACCGTCTTTTTTATTGAATCGTTTGTTTCGTTTAGATTCAGATCATCGAATTAAGATTACGAATCGATGTGACGTCTGAAAGTAAAAGCAGTTCCTTTTTTCTAAAAATAATGGAAAAGGAAAATCAAGAATGATTCACGAAATCATAGCATTTGCCGCTTCTTGTAAGCATCAGCAAGAGATACATTGAAAGATTACAGTGTCATTACAGTGTCTTTAATCACTGGGTTATAAAGAATATCTCAATCCACAAATTTTCAACTAAACTCTTGTGGGCCTTATAACTTTTAGACTCTGGTTTGTTCGTTTTAAAGAAGAAAAGGGTAGAATCGATTGGAATTTGTTGAGCTTTGGATCTCTCCGGCCACTGCGGAAAATGAATAAAGGTGGAGTGGGTGGCAGTGTAGGGGGGCCGACGGCGGCTGCAGCAGCTGCAGCAGCCCAGAAACAGAAGACGTTGATGCAAAGAGTAGAGACAGACATCGCTAATATCGTCGACAATTTCACCCACCTCGTCAACGTTGCTAGGGTACGATTGTATTTTTCACTTCTTTTCCTACAGTATACTAATGTTCAGTCGATTCGATTTCATAGATGCGGGTTCTAAAATTGGAATCAAGGATTAGACAATGCTAATCCCCGGCCTTTTCAGCGTGCTTTGAAGTTGCAAATCCAGAGCTTGCTGCGGTTGCACTTTGTTATAGAATTTTTAGCATCTATTTCTTTGACAGAGCGGGTTAGTAGTTGTCAAAGTGATGATTATGGACAGTAGTGGTGATTCTTCTTGGGCGTTGTTGTTTTACTTCACTCCTTGATATACGCAAGAAACTTCTTATACTGTGGTATAGGAGTTGGAGGATGGCATTACTTGAGCGAATCTTGCTTTTGTCAATCGGCAGCCCTCATTTTCTTGGCATTTTCACTCTGATGGATTTGCATTTAACTTCTTTTTCTCGAATGGTAGTTTTGAATCCATTACAACCACTGTGATTTTGCTGTAGTTACTTCAGTTTTCTATTAGATATAGTTTTGTCATTATAATTCCTGTCTATGCTTTTCTCCTGATGAGCATACATGAAAGTATTATGGTTTCTTCAATCCTGAGAATTGATGAGACCCACAAAAACATACATGTGCATGTCTTATATATATGGCCTTATTTGTAATGGGGCTTTTACCTTGAGGCTGGTTCCAAGACAAAGTGGCAAGAATTACAATGATATTGACCACGTTGTTTCTCTTAAAATTAGTCAAACAACTTGCTTCATTTCCTAAAGCCTAAAGATTTATTTGAGATTTGATGGCAGCCTCTTATTGTAGGTCAATGAATCACCAGTTAAGAACTCACAAGAGGCTTTTATGATGGAAATGCGTGCTGCCAGAATGGTAAGAGAATTCTTCTCTTTGTGCTGAGAACATGCATGCATATGCACATCCCCTTGAGATTTTCTTTGGGCAGGATGTATATTCTTCCCCGTATGTGGTTTTGCTTGTGGCCTGAACAAATATTTTCATCTGACTTTATTCGTGGAATGTGGAAAAGGATTGTGGAAGGATGCGATTATACTCCCTAACGTTCTCAATTAGGTAGAAATGTTTATGGCCATAAAGTTGACTTTGTATCATATGAGCACTTCTCTGTAGACATAAAAATGACAAGTCCCAAATCCCAAGGTTCATAGTTCTTCATTATATCCATAGCAGAAATGTTTCTACAGATTGGACTAAGATATATGTCCTTATAAGCATGTAATTGTGATTAGACGTTCAGACATGCCTTCTTAAAGCTTTTCCCTGCCAGTCCTGACACTTTGTACTTTCTATATCGTCGATTTTTGTTCTTTAAAACAGGTTCAAGCAGCTGACTCTCTACTTAAACTGGTCTCGGAGCTGAAGCAGACAGCAGTTTTTTCTGGATTTGCATCTCTTAACGACCATGTAGATCAAAGAATAAGCGAGTTTAACCAACTGGCCGAGAAATCAGATAATATGTTAGTCAGAGTTGGCGAGGAAGCTGCTGCTAGTCTTAAGGAACTTGAGTCCTACTACTATTCCTGTGCACACAGAATTAGCCAAACCTTGCCACCAAATACTGAGGGTTCTCAATTGTAGCTATTCCCTGGTTTGGTTCAATGCAAGCAAATCTTATTTATTGTGTTTAGTCGTATGCATGTATGTATACTCTGTACTCATTTACTCATTTTTAGATACACAGCTATTTATAGCTTCGTGTCTAACGTTTGCCGCTAATGACAGTTCCTTCCATTGTTAGCTATGGATATATGCCTGGTCAAAGTAAAATCTAGTAAATAAGACATCTTGAAGCCCAAAGCATTACGACATTTGAGCTTTGTAATAGCTTTGAAAAAAAGCACCTAACTTGAAGTCAGTATATGAAGTTATACAAGGTCAGTACAAATGGAATGACAACGGGCTGGGGCCGGGTGTGGATCCTGCCCATAGGCAGCTGGCCAGAGACAGTTTGGCCCGATCCCGATCCCGATCCGAGCTCAACTATACTCGTCTTGGCTCGAATTTTTTCTTTTCTCATGTCATCTATTTTAGGGATTTCTCGTTCTAGGATAAGTTTATTGGAAAGTATTTAACATTACCTTAACCACTGGTTTCCTCTCGGTTAAATTCAAAGATGTTGATATTTACCAAGTTTACTACCATGTTTATATGAAAATTAAGGAATATTTCATACCTGCCAAGGAGAACAAGTTTTGTTTTAGATTCATAGGTCACTTCTCTTGTATCTATTCGTGATCATAAGTCTTTAATTTGTTGAGACTATATCCTCTCATACATATGCAAGAAACAGATAAGCATAAGAAAATAGAAACATAGAAAATGAACAAAACTATAAAGATCATCCCATTAGCTCTTACTATACAATACTTGGTTAATTAATAATACTTAATAATAACATACACGGTTGTATAATTAAATTTTTGTGAGAAAATTTAAATATATAAAAATTTGAAAATGTGTATTAAGAAAGAAATGAAAAAGGTTAAAATTTGTAAATGGGATAGAATCATTAAAAGAAAATAACTAAACATATAAGGGTTAAAATATTAAAAATGAATTAGTAAAAACATGGAATGAAAAAATTTAAAAAAAATTGAAATATATTGTGGAATGTATTTGTTGTAAATGGATAAAATATACAAAGTAAATGAATTTATTATAATAAAATGTTTATAATATTTAAGACAAAAATCAGCCAGGTATAACTAAAACAAGTCACACGCGTGACTGATCATTACAATATGAAAAATGAAATAATAAAATTAGTTGGTAAAAATTTGGAATGAAAAAATTAAAAAAGCAAATGTATATTATAATGCATTTGTTATAAATGGATTAAGTACACAAATTACATAAATTTATTATAATAATTTATTATAATATTTAAGGAAAAACAAAAATATATGATCAGTCATCAATTGTAAAAAGCAGAAAAGAAAAGGAAGAAGAAGAAATCAATACGAGAGTCTGCTTAGGATGATGAATCTTTGGATGAACAGCAGAAAATTGTGATTTCAATAATCAAATGATAATAAATAAATAATTATTATTAAATATATGCATAATAAGTTAGAATTTAATAAATTAATTAATTATAATTTAATTGATTGATTAATGACATTATTAGATTAATTAAATTAATTAATTATATTCAAACATGTCATCCTTAGAAGTTCTTAGGATAAGTAAACATAAAATAATAGTCGAGGGGATAAGAGTGAAATTAGTTTTGAAGATCACGAATCAATCTCAGAAGATTTCCTGAGATTGTAAAGGGGTTTCCCTTTTGAAGAAGTTCTTCCTTCTTGTTTCGCAATAATACAGAGGTATTGCTCTCTACTTAGAGACCTTGAACACTCACGCTCGTTAACTTACATAGTTCCCCAACAGTGAGAGTGGGGTAGTTGATATAAGTAGGAAGTAAGAACTCTGCGAACAACGTAAACAGGTAACACATACTAGTGTATTTACATTTTCTTTTGTTTTCTCCTGTATCTCAATCTAGTCAAGTCCTTTGATCTTCTCTTTCTATCCCTTGCATTGTGATTGTCTCTTTAGTTTTTTAGTTAGCTCAAAGTTACTTTCTTTTTTTTTTTCAGTTCGTTTTCTTGTGATCTTTTCTTCTATGTTTAATTGCAACTTTCCCTCATCTGAATTATCATTTATACTCTTTTTCTTGAAAAAAATATGTTAAACGGTGAGATTTTGATTGGTTTTTCTCTTCGGACCTTCTTTTCTTGTTGAATCGTTTGTTTTATTTGGATTCAGATCATGGAATTAGGATTACGAATCGATTATGAAAACAATCTTCAAAATACATTTTGTTGGTTTTCTTCTTTCTATTTTGCGATGTGAAATTCATAACTTCTACATTGTCTGTTTTAAGCTTTTAAAGCAATTGGCAAGTGGCATTCAGGATATTCAGATAATCCGGGCTGTTTGAGCTCAATCCGGCTTTGGGCTGCTCACCTCATAAGAAGGATATGGCGCATTTGAAAGCAAGCTGTGCATTTTCATCTAAAGCCCTCGTCTTGGATGGTTAACCTTCTTTTTTTCTTCTCTGCTTTTCTTGTTGACTCCCATTATGGATTCTTACAAAACTCAAATGACCCTTAATGTAATAGAAGTTGTTATTTGCTTTGTAATAAAAGAGTATTAAAAAAGAAGAGGGACAAAAAGAAGCAATTTTAGCCGAACTATTATATGGAACTTCACCTCATACCATGTTTTGATGTGGGTGTATTTCTGGCCTTTTGTGTTGATTGATTTGGCATATGCGTTGGTGAAATCTCTTGTGATTGCTGATAAATATTCTCTTGGATTGCAGGTGTTCAAGCTGTTCTGTCTGCTGATAAAGAGGCACACGTGTCTGGGGCTGCAATCAGTGGAGGGCTACGTGGAAAATTAAATAAGGTGGTTTTGGCATATAGTGGTGGCTTAGACACATCAGTGATTGTACCATGGCTAAGGTAGATGATTGTGTGAACTCTTGCTCACCTTAACCTTCCTCATATTGTATTGGCATTTCAAGGGTATATAGGTAATAGGATGAAGCTGAGAAATTGTGGTTATTAAACCCATACCTTTGTAAACAAAACCTATACCAAAAATAAATAGTTCATATACCAATTCTTAAGTAGATAACTACCAATTTACAATATTATCAGAAGTTTCGTTGCATTTTGGTATTCTACGAATATATTTGCAATGAAATATTTATGTGTTTTACATTGTTTTGTTAAGGCTCAATTGGATGTTATATACATTTTCTACCTTATAGCATCTATAGCTACTCAGTTATTATCCACTTGTACTCATCCATGCTTTCATTCATCACACTTGCTTTACAATGTTATTTAGCCAACCAGTCATGTTCTTGCAGGGAAAACTATGGTTGTGAAGTTGTCTGCTTCACTGCTGATGTTGGCCAAGTATGTGTATGCTAGTCAAATCAACATTTAATTGTGTTTATTATTCTTATTATGCAAGCAACTTCTCAATTATCAACTGTTTCTCTTGTAAATTTGTAGGGCTTAAAGGAATTGGAAGGTTTAGAAGAAAAGGCCAAGGCAAGTGGTGCCTGCCAATTAGTTGTGAAAGACTTAAAGGAGGAATTTGTAAGGGATTTCATATTTCCCTGCTTGCGAGCTGGTGCAATTTACGAGAGGAAATACTTATTGGGGACATCCATGGCCCGTCCAATTATTGCTAAAGTGAGCTCATATTTGAAAAGTGTTGACATTCATGTGGTTGAGCCCATCTTTTAACATGGTAGTTGTCTGCAATTTGTATTTCTTTTCTCACTGTGATATGATCTTTGATTTTCATTTTAGAGAGGAGAAGAGGTAGCTTTTCTAGATCCCTTCAGTTTTGGCTACTTAACTATATATGTTTATGCTGGATTCTTCATTCTCGACTCTATTTTTGTCTCTGCAATACGCTTTATATCATTGCCATCTTAGTGAGTTTCAAAGTTTATTTCTCATGTTATTTCTCATGTTACATGACTTGCTATAATGATCTGCCTGTAATTACTTAGGCTATGGTTGATGTTGCTAAAGAAGTTGGAGCTGATGCTGTCTCTCATGGCTGCACAGGCAAAGGAAATGACCAGGCATGTACAAGTATCAATCCATGCATAAAAGTTCTAGTTATTGATTTACTTTTCTTTTGACACAACCTTTCTTTTTCAATTTTCGTGTCCAGGTTCGATTTGAGCTCTCATTTTTTGCTCTAAATCCTGAGCTACAAGTCGTGGCTCCCTGGAGGGAATGGGATATTACTGGAAGAGAAGATGCTATTGAATATGCAAAGAAGCATAATGTGCCTGTCCCAGTGACTAAGAAGTCTATATATAGCAGAGACAGGAACTTGTGGCACCTTAGTCATGAGGTATGATTTGCTTCTTATATGATTAGGAATAAGGTGTGGTTGTTTTTACTTCCATCTTATTTGCTTATCTTCCCTCTTGCTACCGAATGAAATTGCGACATTTAGGGTGACATTTTAGAAGATCCGGCAAATGAGCCTAAGAAAGATATGTACATGATGACAGTAGATCCAGAAGATGCACCTACCCAACCAGAGTAGTTATCATTCACTCGAACTTTTGTCTTTGTAATTTTCTCTTCCATTGCTGAATCTTCTTTCCTTGTAGATATGTCGAGATAGGCATACTTTCAGGGCTTCCAGTCTCAGTAAATGGCAAGAAACTATCCCCTGCATCCTTACTTTCTGAACTCAATGAGATTGGTGGAAGGCATGGAATTGGCCGTATTGATATGGTTGAAAACCGACTTGTTGGTATGAAAAGCCGTGGCGTTTATGAAACTCCTGGAGGGACCATCCTGTTTGCCGCTGTTCGTGAGGTGGAGTCTTTGACACTTGACAGAGAAACAATGCAAGTTAAAGATTCTCTGGCTCTTAAATATGCAGAGCTTGTTTATGCAGGCAGGTGGTTTGATCCTCTTCGTGAATCAATGGATGCATTCATGGAGAAGATAACAGCAACAGCAACTGGTTCAGTAACCCTAAAATTATACAAGGGTTCTTTGTCTGTAACGGGAAGGACCAGTCCCTATAGTCTATACAGGGAAGACATTTCATCATTTGAGAGTGGGCAGATATATAACCAGGCTGATGCTGCTGGATTTATAAGACTTTATGGTCTTCCAATGAGGGTCAGGTCAATGTTAGAGAAGGGTATGTAATGATAGTTTTCGAGTTTGATCTAGTTTAGACCTGTTGTTCAGGTTTTGTTTTGAACTTGGCACAATAAATTTATAAAATTTAGCTTATGGTTTAATATATTCCATTAATTTTGCATTGTTAAACCCGGCATTAAAGTATTCCTAATCTCTTCAAGTCAATATTCCTTGATTGTCAAAGCTTATCGTACTTGAGTAGATTTGAGCTTAATTTAACTCAAATTTTAGATATTTAAAAAGTCTAAATTTGTTTGTTAGATAGAGTTTTCATTTTTAGTAAAATTCTATTTGAAACTATATATATGTGAAATTTAAGACTAGTTTGACAGAGCTTGAAGCGACCTATTGCTTAGATCTGTTGCCAAGCTTTGTTTGTACCTATTACCAAGCTTAATTGATGCCGTAAAGATAAACTGCTTACCAGCAGATATAAGGGCGTAAGTTGTAACTAAAATGTCTTCCATTAGAAATTAGGAATCATAACATTTAATATCCATCAGTTCTAAGATTTAAGATGGAAAGAAGCCTTAAGGTTTTGCATTTTCTCATTATCCTGGAGTCACCAAAATGTAACCATACAGGCCTTGATTTCAAATGCAATGATAAATTAGGCAGCAAATTCAAGAAACAATATAAAGATTACACAAGAAATGAAAGTTATGCCTCTAATAAAAGACTCAGTTAATTTAGCAGTGACAACCTGTTGATGATGAGTTATCAAAACACACAATCGGAATTGGATCGCATTTTCATGGTGAAAGGAAATGTCTTTAGCAAAGGATTGATCAGAACTCATCATCGTCCTCTTCAGCTATGTGCTTTGCAAGCTCTTGCTCCTGCTGCTGTCTCTCTCGCCTCTTCTCAGCACTTTCCTTCTCCTTGTGGGAATTTGGTGGGAACCTAAGTGCACATACAGCCTCGTTGTGCATGTTGAGGCAGAATGCAATCCGTGAGTTAAAGGCAAGCTGCGGCTCGTTTGTGGAATATATGTCCCCCGTTTCCTTAGATACCATCCAACCATTTGCATGATCCAAAGTCGCATCAATCGCACCATCCCTTATGGCCTTTGCTACAATACTCTCAGCATCTTCCACGGGATTTGCAGAGTCTAACCTCAACTTCTTGGTGACATCAGCCAGTGAAATACGAGAATAAGAGATGCCGATGTTGCGGAGACCAGTCCTTATGACATTGTGGCGCAGTCGGACAATTAGATTATGTGTCCTGTCTTGACTAAAAGTAGTGGAGAACTTTTCAGCAACGGATTTAAAGAGCTCCAAGTCTCCTATTCTGACAGCCTGAAATAAAAAACATTTGAGCATATCGAAACCAGCAGTAACGCTCAAGCCTCAGATACAAGCTACCAACATATCAGAAGTAAATACATGAGTAAAAAAGCATCTACTCCGACAAGCTTGACATTGAATCCCCATTTGTAATTACTCAGCATGCTATCACAGGCACAATAATCTAGGAATTAAAAGTGCTCGCTCTTTTTGTAGTCATTGATAAATGGCGTTGCAGTCTCTAGTCCAGGAGTATATAAGGAAATCAAAAATTGAATTTGATCAATATAGACTCACATTTGTTAGCTCAAAGTAGGGCCTCAAAGCATTCACCATGCCCTTTTGCATAAAAACAGTCCTCTCAGGGATTTCTCCAAGTAATAATCTTACAATAATTGCCCACTTGTTACATTGAACTCGAAAACCAAGGGCTGCAACAGGGGCTTTCCGAGCAGCTTGGAGGAGGGATTCTTTGGCATCCGTATATTCCAATTGAATAGTTCTAATTTTTCCCAGGTAAAATAGGTACCGACAAAACTGCAAGAAAAAGTAGTCATTGTTTGAAGTTTTTTGAGATGACAGCTTATTAAATATCTTTTGCAATATATCAGACCATTGCACGTAAATCTCATAACTTTTCACAGTTTTACAAATCATTTAGAACTGTCACATTTTTCAACCAAAGAGATACAGAAGGGAGACAAGATTCAATATGTTCACAAACAAGCATCCTAAGACAGAACAATCTTAATATATTCAAACATTCAGAATATTAATGCAGCAGAAATAAATGATGTCAACATCCAGAAAGCAACTCTAAGCCTACAATTTAAGAAAGGAGAACAAGGTCAATGGCAAGAAGCGAATGTAAGCCTCCAAGAATTTTTTTAAGATGAAGTGTTGAGAGCAATTTTGGTATAGAAATTTAGTGCCAAAAAAACTGGTCACCATATAAATACACTATAACTTTCATAAGCAAAAGTATGCTGCATACAAGAGACTATATTTTCTTATAGTCAAAAAGTGAAAACTTGCCTGTTGGTTTGAATGAGCTTCAAACCGTGGGGCCTTTGATCTCAGCTTCTCTGCCTGATCATACAAATTGTAATGCAGGTAATTGCGAAGCAACAGGTTAAGAAGTGTTTCCTGCAACAAAAAGTTATTCAATTATGAGATTTCAACAACATTTCAAGAATAAAGTTTATGACTAAAGACACACCTGACCCAGCTCATCATGACGCAATGTTGCAATCCGGTGAAGAGCAAGGAGATTACTGTTAATGAAATAATTTTGAGGATTAGATTAAAAATTGAGGACAAAAAGCAAGGTATCAAAACATGTACGTGCTTCTCCACAATGTTTTAAGTACTTACTAGCACAGAATAGAAGAAATAAGTAAAAAGCTTTCCACTCAAACAAGAACATTCTTCTACCATATATGAGACATGTCAAATTCAAAGGAATGTAGGAAAACCAACCCTCTAATCTCAGCAAGATCCCCAGTGAGTTCATAGCTAAGAGAGTAATAGAAGTAGAGCCTTGATGCCAGAATGTCAACAGTTCTCCGGTTTATGTTTTTCAACCGGTTAATGCTTGCAGATGAACAAGCTTTTGCCTGCATACAAATTGAATACCAGTTGACTCAGATCTAAGAGATCCAAGAGCAGTATAACTATTTAACATTCATCCTTTATACCTTATTGTATTTCTTCTGATCAATCAGGAATATAAGCACCAGTAAGTAGCAGTATATCTCAAGCTCTGGTAAGTGATGTTTTGAAGGAGCTTGGGCGGCCGATGTAGCAGTATCAACCTCCATCTCATGATCATCTTCCTGTCATTAACATTAAACAGCCAATCTGCTAATCATTCACTATAAAAACCAGCACAATTGACTCCAAACTCCTAACTGGGCAGGAAAGTAATTAACATCAAAGCAATGATTAATCCAATTATCTTACAACTAAACTCTAACAAGAAATATTCTTCTACATCGGCATTTAGTTATCCAAACTCTTCAATCCACAATTGACCCAAACAAGTTTCACAAATCCCAAAAGCTTCAAATTTTACCTTGGGAAGATACGAGGAAAGTCGACTATGCGAGTCGGATCCGGGAGTGAGCGTGAAATTGATGAAGGAAGCAAGCACAGGCGTTTTGAGCTTCCGCCTAAGAGCCATTGTCAATCGAACGGCGCGTACTATCCGGCGCACCTCACGCGCGTACGCCCCAGTCTCGATCAGAGACGCAATCTCCTTCAAATCTACTCAAAAAAAAACCGAAAACCCAAAAATTAAAACAGTTGCAGACAAAATCCAATCGACACAATTAGGGTTGTTATCAGTCAGTGGATAGATTACGGTGGAGGGTGGAGTGGGAAGAAGAGACGACAGCGGAGTTGGAGGGAGCCGGGAGCTCCTTCATCTCGACGTCTTGAGTCATGGCCGCCGACGGTAGCTAACTGAATTGATATCGTAATCGGAAGGCGGTGGAGAGTGGAATCGGGTCGTTAGATTTGGGGAAGGTCCGATTCGGTGGGGGTTTTAAGGAGGGATTTCTTTTACTACAAGTCTAGTGAGCGACGACGTCGTATCTTGGTGCCTATTCAATACGGTGCGTTTTATACGCCACAATACCTTTGCTCTGTGTTGGGCTAGGCCCATTTTGAGGTCCATATTATATGATAAAATCAAAATAATAAAAACTTGGTATTTAAATTTTCAATATTTTAAGGACTTAGTAATTCTTTTACGTGAAAATTCTTGAATTCAACTCGAAATTAATATATTCAAACACAAGTTTAAATAAAAATATTCAAGTTCAATCGAGTTTAAATTAATATCATTTTCAACTTTACCAATCAAAATTAATTAATCAAAATTAAATTATCTTAAATCCATTTAGTTATTTTTATTTGTATTTAACAACCAACTCGATCATATAAATATTTTTTTTGATCCAAGTCAAACTTTCTCAACCCGAGCCGGTCCAAACCCTTATATGCAACTCGGGTCCAACTCAAACTCGCTCCAGCCGACATTAAAGCTACATTTAGTATAACTAACCAAAACAAGATTATTTTAATTTTCAGATTCTTTAACCACTAAAACATCTTTTTGCCAACCCAACTAAGGTCAATTTGGATCTTTTTAGCTAGGCCGATTCCTCCAAGCCTAAGTTCAACCTAAAACTCAGTCAACCCGAGCAAGGCCTATTATTGAGCTTGAAAGGAAAAGAACAGGAAGCATGAAGCATAAGAGAAAGGTGGTGATTCAAATGAATAATCCAGCACCTAATTGACATTCAGTTTCTGTCCATGTCTTTGTAATGTATATGCCACCACTAGAGGCTAGCATGTGCCACTACTGAAGAACACTGCCTCCAAATAAGGCCAACACTGATACAAGAATCTTAACTTTAGCCAGATTCTGCAGACCGTATTTATGTTGTTTGCAGTTTTATATTCTGCACTTACTATTGGCTATCTGGGAATTTTGCTTCATAGGTCTGAGGCACCTGCAAGTGTAAGAAGGAATATCAGGATGCAATTCAAGTGTCCGACAAGTCTGAAACACTAATTGTAACTGTACGATCGGTGAGAAAATCTTTTACCATGAAGGTAGCAGTGATCATTTTCCCAGCAAACCATCTGCCATGAAGTGCACGTTGTGCGCTTACAGCAGCTTGCGCGTTCTCAAATCTCAGATACACAAAACCGGCACTATTCCTGCTTTCAAAGAACGAAATACGTACCAACAGATGAAACAGGAAGGGAATTTAAAGAATAAGAAGCACTTCAAGAGGAAGCTTTTCTTACTTGTCAACAAAAATATGCTTCAGAGTTCCAAATTTGGAGCACTCATCTTTAACATCATCTTTAATATCCAAATCAAAATCGGGTTCCATCTAAGAAACACAGAAAATGGAACTAGTTATAACAGAAATAAGAGCAAAGACGGGAAGCACTCCTTTAGTACACCATAAACTAACCAACCTCCAAATTTGGGTCAAACATATTCTTCAACAATAAGCATTCACTTGGGATGCCAATTGTATTGATAATTGGAGTTGTTGCACCAGGAAGTTGAAGGCCCGAACCTGGAAGCGTAGGTATAGGAACCGAACCTGGTAAAAGAGGAGCACTAGCAGAAGAAACTGCAGGTGCAGTACCAAGGATTGGTACACCAGGTAAAGCAACACCAGAATTGGCCGCAGTGATGCCAAGAGAGCTGTAACTAAATAAGAAGGGTCAGAAAAATGAAATCAGTGAAGCAGAAACAATGGTATCAAAGATTAACCTTGTAGCAGTTCCACTACGATCTAACTTCTGCATCAAAAGAGCTCGAGAACGGGCATTCAATGACTGAAATTTATCAGAAGATGAGATTAAAACTTCACAAGTAATATTAAGATGTGAACAGGAAACAAATATTTTTCATGAATATCAACAACTAACAAGACTGACTACTAACCAAGCCACCACCTTCATCGTCATCAAAATCACCAGTATTTGTTGTGCCATCTTGTATACCAGTTTGATCTGTAACAGCTGATACCTACACATAAAGGAAAAAGGAATGTATATAGCTATATTCTAGTGCATAAAAAATGCCCAGAATAAAATTATCAAACACAACATGAAAGTATCAAGTAACCTTAATTGCCCGACCAGCAATCTCCACTTGCCCATTTAAATTTACCGCATTCCTGGCATCTTCAAGACGAGCAAACTGCAATAAAATCCAAACGATTAGCTCATTTATACGGTGTTGGTTTCAGATTGAACAGCTTATAGCCAATGTTATATGCTTTGAACCAATATATCATACCATAATTCATGTCATTTCAGTTTTGATTTTTTCAATAGTAATAATATCAACATATTAGGTGTCATGCCTGACTTCAGATTGTGTTGATCATTCATGAATGTTTAAACCAAACTCACCTGGACAAAACCAAAACCCTTGCAATGCCCAGTTTCATCAGCAGGCAACTGCACCAATTCTACAGTGCCGAACGGTTCAAAAACCTGATAAGTTAGCCGACAAGTCAAAAGATGTACATGATTATGCAAGAAGGCAATGGCTAATATCCCAAAAGAATAAAGTTTATGTGACAATAATGTCAAAATAGCTTAATAAAGAAAACCAAAAAATGCTTGGAAGTTTCTGTACCGACATGCTAAATAACATACACAACAAATCGAAGCCTACTAAAAACATAAATAATTTGGAATTTCCCCTCACCATGGTAAAACATGAATACATTATCAAAACATAACAATAACTCTTACCTGTCGAAGTTGATCTTCAGTGATGTTAAAGTGCAAATTGCCAACATATAACCTTCGAGCACCACCAGAATATGGACCTGTGAGGCCACCTACTCCTGCAGCTGCAGTTGCAGTTGTCTGGACGAGATTTTTTTCTGCTTCTGAAGGTTTTACCATTACTGGTTGACCACGAAGAAGCTGCCCAGAGAGTGCTATTGCCATAGGGACAGACATTGCATCGTAGAATTCAACATATCTAAGAAAACAATAAATATTCAGATTGAGGGAAACCAATTTTGCAACAACCACAAAAATGCAAGTGTTTGCCTCCGTGGCAAAGTTCAACAAGATTATCTAATACATTGTATATCCACTGTTTCCAAATTTCTAATGATGAAAAGTGCATTATGCAATCAATTTTCCATTTTATTAAAGACCTTGGTCAATCAAAATCACTGCACAAAAACTAACGTTAAGCAATTAACAACACTAATCACAGCAGCAGAACTCACAGGTATAGTTTTCAATTTTAGGTAATAAACCTCATTCAAATGAAGGTTGACAGCTATTATCCAGGAACATCACAATGCAATTACAAGCCAGCTCACATATTCCAATTAATGTAACAGCTAGAACAGTAACAAAGTTAAGAGTATATTCTTAGATTGAACTAAATGGATAGGTAGTGATAGACCCATAAAAAGAAGCTAGCGCTAGCCAAGAGAGTAACATGAAAGAATATAAAACTTACCCGACTCCCTTCGAACGCCTTGAATTACGATCCATTATGAGGCGTACATCCCGCACCTAAAAATTAGTGTAAAAAGGGAAAAAGTAGCAGAATTAAAAAGGTTCAGTAGAAAAATAAGTATGGAACATTGTGATACCTTTGTCAAGATAGAAAGTTCATTCTTGTTCATGCATGTACACATACTATTATTCCATTCTTTAGAAAATCTCAACTTCAAAGTAGGCTGGCCATGAATAGATAATAACGATACAAGCATGAACAAGAATGAACTTTCTATCTTGACAAAGGTATCAAATCTCAACTTCTAACTAGGCTGGCCATGAATAGATAATAAAAATACTACTTTGAACTTGACATGCAATAGAGTTTAATCACCAAGTTGGGATGGATTGGTGTGGTTCCTCTACTCCTAGGACACCAGAATATCGAACCATGAATGAAAAAAGGCATGAGAGAGAGGCATGTTCTATTGGCTAATGATTGTGCAGCCCCATCCGTTTGATACACAATAAATTGTCCATCCATTTTTACAGACAGAATCAATAGTTCAATTGTTTCATCAATTATGTTTCTGCATCTGGTCAATCAAAGGTAATCTCTCACATTCTGCAAGAGACGAAATTTTAAAATACTAAAACCTATAGTTTTCCACCCAAAACCATACATATTCTTAGAACCGCTAAACTCTAGAGAAGAGCGCATTCATGTATCTCAATGGATACTTACAACTTCCTTAGAACTCAAGAGATGAATTTATTAGAAATAGCAGACTCTGTAACCAAGAAGAAAGAAAACCTATACTTATAAAACTGCTTTACAACTAACCTTGCCAGCCCTTGAGAAAAATTCATACACATCTCTTTCATCTGCCTTCAAATGAATCTGCAAAAATTGTTAACCATGAAACTCAACTTGAAATTAAGGCAAGCAATTACGATAAAAAACAAAAGGAGCAACTGGATGATATATAGGCCATACGAATCACATCAACTCCACCTGATAAACAAACACCGTTCTCTGATCCCGCTCAGGATCAACCTCAGGTTCTCCACCTTCCTCCTTTTTGTCTTTGTGTCTCCTACAAGAGGATGCAAATGAAAATCACTAATCCCAGATGTTTGTAGAAAAAAGAAAGAAAAAAAGACGAGATATAATTGAAAGCAAGTAATGAAACGGAGAGTCATAAAGCAAATGATAGAATAAAGATGCCTGGATAGTTGAATAAGAGCAACTTTTCCCTCTCAAAATTTCCACAAACAAACAAAAAGACCACAATTTATTGAAATTTCCACTATCATTGGATAAAATCCCCGAACCATTGAGCACGTTCCCGCAGGGACTACACTGAGTTAACATGGGAAGATCGGAGAATCAACATCATGAAACTAAGAGAAATGTCCTCTTAACTAACAAGAAACAACCTTTCAACAATGTGGATCATTGCATGTTAATTGAAATTGAAATTGACTCCGACAACGCAAGCGGGAAATACAACTCAAGCATTGAATTCACAATATGTACCTTCTATAAATAATAATCTTAAATTGAAACAGCATCACCATTTTGCATCGATGGCAATATGAAAGGACCTATTTGCATTATTTTGGAACCTGTTAGCACTTTACATAACATATAGAGTAGTATACACGAAATATAAGATAAGATATACATCCCAAGACAAGAACACAGTACAAGAAAATTTGATGTAAACGTACAACTACAGTACCATTTCTATTATGCCAAAAACAAATGAAACTACAAGCTCACGGAGATGTCAAAAAACCATGTGTAAGTTTGTAACCATTAGATATGATAAAAACGGATTAGGAAACAGGCCACCTAATCAAAATTAAGTATTCTGAAAAGGTAGGGTGATAATTATGGGGAAAAGGATTAACAGAATTCAAAAGCAAGTCATCCCCAGAATATGCATCCCAAACAGAATTTTACTTGTTATCTCAGAAGTGGATGAACAAGATGCTAACAGAAAAATCATGTTCACAAGAAGTTTAAATGAAAAAAGGCTGACAAGAAGAACAAAATCATGTTGACCAACAAAACCACTGGTGCAGAAAATCGTGATTCTCACGTGACATGGAAACAGAATCTAATCGAACTAACACTCTGGTAAGAATTAGGACACACTAAATCTCCTCTAAACCTACAACTTCTTAGTCAGGTACTTGATGCAGTCTATCCTGCAAAAAGCGAAAAGAGTTTTTTTTTTTAAGGCCAATCTTCCAGCCCACTGAACACTGAATTTCCACAAGCAATAGAAGGTGAAGTGCTTCTCTTAAGCAAAGTTCATCACTTCCTCACCAGCATTTCTGCAACAGAATGAATACAATTAAGCAACTCAGTTCAAAGGTGGAGGATAACTGAAATCACAACACAACATCACCACCCTGGTCACAATCTCCAACACTGAAACCCCCAATATTGCAATGCAAGCTTTAAAATGAATCCAGGAGTTCTAGGAAGAAACACTTAAAACCCATGATCTCAGTTCCTTTGCCTGGCCCAAATGGCAGAAAGACCATCTGGAGATTGCTCTAGCATATCTGCGATTCCCAGAATCTAATATTCAATACTCAGAATTGCAAGGCAGTCAATAGGTTACAACTAACTACAATTAACTTACTATCCATTTTGGAGAATTTATATTTAATACAATAGTTAAGGTAACCAACTCACAAAGAGAACAAAACCACACAATAACGGTTTATCCTCATGTTCTGTTTCCCGCTGAAACAAAGGGCATCCATTAAAAGAATTTAGATGAAGGAGAAAACACTCATATGTCAAACTAATAAGCCAATGTTGAAAAAAGACACAAACAAAGATCTGCTAGAACAGATTGACTAACAAGCCATCATTTCACAAACCACTAAACAGTACCGAATTGATTTACTATGTCATTGGAACACCCATGGTGCCATAGATGCGGTTCATAATTTCATTCACTTACACCTTCAATTTTTCCAAGTGTCTCATTAATGAAACTCATTGAAATAACCCCCAAACATATTTTCAGGTTCACAAAATCAAACAATGATAACAAAATCATCCAAGACAACATCATGCCAAAGAAGAATAAAATCCAAAAAGATGAACTCTACCTAGCTAAACTCCACAAAATGTTGAAAGTATTTCCATAAAATGCAAAGGCTGGTTGACCTAGAAACTCATCAATTAAATTTACACCACAAAGAGAATCTTTGTTAGTATCTTTATTTTCTATCTTTTTGTGTGTTAATATTCTTTATTCTTGAGGTTTGAAGTTATACTTAATGGGAATTAATCGTGTTTCATGTCAAGGTGTATTTTGGAACTAAATTGAAAGAACCGCGACGATTTTGGGACAAAAAGAGCTAAACTAGA
>JANZXR010000171.1:41991231-42044549 GCA_027575705.1 Erythroxylum echinodendron
GAACGATCCCTACTTTCCACTACTACATTAATTTGTGTTGCAGGAAGTTGGTTTCTTTTTATATTTGGTTGCAGGCGACAGCATTCACCAATCTTCCATAGCAAGGAAGTAATGAAAGCCTTCTGTAACTTCTATTATCCAACCTTCAAAACTAAGAGCCAAATTAAAAGTAACCAAGAAGTAGAGACAGAGATATTGGGTACTAGAGGAAGGAAATTATCAAAAGAAAGGCAGAATTAGCTTCCACATCTTTTTGGAAAGCGAGACACTAATTCTGAGCTCTTCCTCAAAGGCTCTCAAATGAACTAGAAGTCTAAAATTAAGAAAGCGAAACACAATTGTAAGAAAAGCTTGCATACGTTAAAAGGCATAACTATCTGTAGCTTTCAATTGCACAAACACAATCACTTTACATAACCTCAGAAGGTAGAAGGAGCCAATAACAATAACAGGCCCGCATGTCAATCTATGATCATGACCACACACATAACATTTCTATCTTAGCATGGCCTAATTTGATTAACTTTTCATCATTGACAGCCATTCACACTACTGTATACGAAAGCCCCTCCATCAATTTCATAAAAAATGGTAAGTTGGTTTTTACAGCTTTTTTTTTAAATGCTTAGGGAAACTAAGTGAACAAAAACAGACAATCAGGCGTAAAAAATGCATCATATCACCACAAATTGCAGACTTTTTTTCTAACCACACAGTACATACAAAGCAAAACATACAAAATCCACAAAGATATTCACTGAGTAATTTGAAAAAGATGCAAGAACAACATATATCAAATAATACCTGCTTTCTCTGCCCCTTTCTTTTAACTCTTTCTCTCTATCTCTTTCTCTAAACTCCTTGTCCCGGATTCTTTCCCCATCCTTGCTTCGAAGCTGCTCTGTACGACTACTGCTTCGACGAGTACGCTCTTTTTCAGTCTCCTTGTCCCTCTCCCTCTCTCTTTCACTATCTCGATCACGGATACGCTCTCGATCTCTATCTCTGTCTCTCTCATTTCTCTCCTCTTTATCCCTACCTTTATCCCTATCCCTATGTTCCCGGCCATTATGATGTCGATCCCTCTCTCCATCTCTAGATCTTGATCGATGGCGAGATGAGCCTCTTTCTTTTTTGATGCTATTATCATGAGAATCCTCCCGAGATTTTGAATGTTTTGAGCGATGATGATCATCATTTACATCATCCTTCATATCACTTCTATGTTTTGTACCGCGATTACGGTCTTTCTCTTCAAGTTTTAAGCTACCATCGCCACCGTTAGCAGTTTCCTTCACTTTCCTCATTACAGGATTTTCAACGGTTTTCTCCAAGTAGTCATACTCATCAAAATCCATCTCAGGTGACAATTACTTGAAAACAATGATCCAAGTAAATCTTTTGATAACTGCAGAGTTCAAGAACAAAAAAACTAATCAGCTCCAAGAGTTTTGACACCAGAAACAAAAAACCTAAATAGGAATCCAAGGGTTTCAGTTTGAGTTAAGACAAAGCTTGGAACAATTCTGTGATGAATCAATGGAAAAACTGGTCATGAGATTTAAGAACCTAGCCATATCAGGGTTTTCGAAGTACTAAAAAATGGTTTTCAAACTTCTAAAATCTAGATTTGTGCTCGACTATAATCTACCAAAACAAAAGAACAAATTCACAAAGCCCTCCCACAAGATTTAATGATCAAATTACAGCTTGTAAATCAGTTTACCAGCTCATGCCTAGTTGAGCAAGTAACTCACTCCTTACTATTTTCACCACAGTTCAAATCAACCATGGACACCAATTAAACATCCATATCCCAACGTAAAGTCTAAAATTTTCTGGTCCCAATCCTCCAACCAAAGTAACAAAAAGGAAATGCTATCTTTTTGTAGCAACACAAATTCCCAAAACCCTAAAACAAGAAGTAAAGAGATGCGTACTAAAAGGTGAACTTTCGAACTAATCCCTATTCACAATAAACCCAAAAAGCTCCAATGAGCAACAAAACAGAAGGATAACAAGCTCTTGTTCCTGAAACTTCCTGGTGACCAAACTGAACCTCTACTGTTGATATAGCAAAGCCAAAAACAGAAACCAGAAGAGACCCACCTTTATTCAATCCTATTGCCAACAGATATGAATCTAAAACTCTTCACTTGGCTGGCAGTGAAGACTCGTCCTTTTGGTTTGTACGATATCTCTCCCTCACTGTTTCAACGCCTTCCTTCCTTTAAACTACGCAGCTTCCATGGATTGGCTTCTATGTGGGCTCTCTGGGAAAGAAGCCCTAAGCCCACATCTTGCAACAGTCCCAAGTTCACAACTTGCAGCCATAAAGGACTATGGTTTTGTTCTCTGATTCCTCGAAGACAATAAAGAAAACAACTTTTAGCTATGGAAAGAGTTAATTGAAACAAGTTCAGTGAATGGACCTCAAGATTTTCTTAAATCACACTAGAATGTCAATGGATAACTTATCAAAGTTGGCGTAGAATTTGATTTTGTTTTTCCAATGTAAGATTAGTTCTTTAGTGAGTAAAACAAATGAAATTGCACCTTTACATATTAAAAATATAGGGTTAGCTAATCCGTCTGAGCTCTAGACTAAATTAATAAAAAGATTCAGTCGTTCAAAAAGAGTACGTTTAAATCATCGTAATAGATTTGAAATTGATTCGCTCAAATTTCAAAACAATGTAATTTTATTTTAAAATTTTTATAATTATTTGGACCGAAATTAGATCGAACAATCTAATTTTAATTAGATATAAAACCGAACTTATAAAAAAAGAAAAAATTGGGTCGAGTCGCACAATCCAAATTTGATTAAATATAAAAATAAATTTAGCAAAAAAAAGAAGAAATTTTGGGTCGAACCTTTTACTTTCCTTAATTTTATGAAGCAGTACAAGTGAATAGTTTGAGGGCTTCAATTCCCATGGATATGGAACTTTAATGTTATTTTGAGATATTTTTGTAGCTTAGGAAGTGTTCATATGCTCTTACATAACATTTCATATGTGAGTCCAAATTTTATTAATGAAAATGGTGCCCAGAAAAAACAACTAAGAAAGAGAGATTCTATCTCAACTATCTTTACTTTTTTTTTTTCCATTTCATGCCTTCTTTGAATTTTTTTTTGGCATTTTCTAGTAGAGATGGCAATTAGCCTAGGATAGGCCCAATCAACGGCTACACTCGAGTTAACTGGGCCTTGAGCCGTGTTTCAGGTTCGGATTGTCCAAACTTGATTCTTATAAGCAAAACAATGTCGTTGTTGCATTTTTATTTTTTTTTTAAAGGTTCAAACAAGTCAAGTCACTCTAGTAGTAAGGAAAGCCCATGCCTAACTCAATTCATTATCGTCCCTATTTTCTAGGAAGCTTAGAAAAATGAAATTTAATGCTTATAACAAATTTTAGAACAATATAATGTACTTAAAAATCATATTTTTTATGTTTAATTCTTAAAAATAAAATTAGTATAATTCCATTCAAATAACTTGTTCTTTTATCTTCTTATATAAGGAAATTAAAGTGATTTTGATAAATGATTAATTATTTCATGTAATGGTTGTACAAGTAAAAGTGAGCTCAAAATTTTACCAATTACGATTACATTTTCACAAAATTTAAAAATATAGTATTGGAAAATAAATTTTAATTAAGACTTAACTCAAACTTTGATCATATAAATTTTTATTTTGTAGGAACTTTATTTTATTTTTACAAAGTTAAAATTTATATTTATTATTCTTCATATTCACATATATAAACTTTTTAAGTATACACAATGGTAAATAAACCATGTTTTTCATTTAATCATTTTTAATTTAAATTAAAACAAAAATATATAAATAGTACTATAGATGATGTAATGTTACTTAATTTTGAAAACCCAAAAGTTAAGAAAATGGTCCATTGTCTTGAATTATGACTACACTCTTGTCTAAGATGATGCCCACAAATTAAAGACTTTCTAAGGATTCTTGACTAAAAATTTATTGATGGAAAATGACTCCTCAACTTGCAATTATCAACTTTATTAGGTTTTGTTTGTATTTTAAAACATTTATTTTAATTCAATTAATGAAAAAAAATAGAATGTGAAAACAAAAAAAAATAGAAGATAGGTTTGTGATTAGGATTGGCAAGATTTGTCTGACTTCAAGCCAGTAGATTTTGTTTGAGTTCGTCAAAAAAACAGTAGAATATGAAACAAAAATAATTAAGAGATAAGTTTGTGATTAGGATTGGCAAGGTTTGCCCAACTTGAAATCAATAGATTCGGTTTGATTTCGTAAGAAAAAAGTAGAATATGAAAACAAAAATAATTAAGAGATAGGTTTGTGATTGGGATTGGCAAGGCTTGCCTGACTTGAAGTTAATGAATTCGACTTGAGTTAGTCAGACTTTAGGTTACATTTAAACTTTTTTTTAATTCTTGAACTTTGAATCAAGCTCAGACTCAAGTTTTCTAAATTCAACCCATCCTAAAGTCCAAAGTTTTAAAAGAAACAACATCGATTTTTATTTTAAAATTAAAAATTTTATATTTACTATTGAGTTCGAATTTTTTAAATTGATTTTGGTAGGAGATAATATCCATCATTTATATTTGACCAATTTAGTAAAACAGGTGAATGGATAAAATGCGCATGGGAAAAATAGTCAAAATAATAAATTCTTCAATATTAATTTAATACATGAAAGGGATTAATTAATAAATGTATTTGGACCTAGTTTATTTATTATTCCATTATCCTAACATGGATGATGCATTTTAACTATTTTGGGTCAATGAATATGGATGGAGTCACTTTCATGACTTCTCATATGATTTTAAAGATGGCCCAGTCGAGAAGATTCAATTGCTCAAAATGAATTTCAAGATACGTGGGTTTATCATTATCAAGTTTTTAAAAAGAAAATTATTGGCAATTCGGTATGATTATGATCAAAAGAAAATTATGAAAAATCCATTTCTTTATTTTTTATAACAAATTTTTTTTTTGGGAATTACTTTTACCACATTTCGAGTCATAGTATATATTAAACTTCGATCATATTCGAAAAATTCTAACTCCAATCATATTAAAATTGCCATAATATTATTGGATTCAAATCCAATCAAAAATTTGAGTAATTTGAATCGAACTGAATCTCGATTAACTTAGATCATGTTAGGTTGATTTAAATTTTAAAATATCAATTATCACAACTTTTCGTTCCCAAATTCCACTTAACTAATCTAGATGACCTTTTCATTTTAATTTTAAAATTATCAATTATTATATATAATATTATTTAACAACTAAATTTTTGTCATATTTTGATAAATTTTATTTATCTCTTTTAAATCTAGGTAACATTAAATTTCTTAAATTTTAAATACGACTTTATTTTAAAATTATAAATAAATTAAAACTAATAAATTAAGAATTAAACATAAAAATCATATTTTTTATGTTTAATTCTTAAAAATAAAATAAGTATAATTTAATTCAAATAACTTGTTCTTTTAACTTCTTATATAAGGAAATTAAAGTGATTTTAATAAATGATTAATTGTTTCATGTAATAATTGAACAAGTAAAAGTGAGCTCAAAATTTTTCCAATTACGATTACATTTTCACAAAATTTAACAATATAGTATTGGAAAATAAATTTAAATTAGGACTTAACTCAAACTTTAATCATACAAATTTTGTAGGAACTTTATTTTATTTTTATAAAGTTAAAATTTATATATATTATTTTTCATATTCACATATATAAACTTTTTAAGTGCACACAGTGGTATACAAACCAAGTCTTTCATTTAATCATTTTTAATTAAAATTAAAACAAAAATATATAAATACTTAATTTTGAAAACCCAAAAGCTAAGAAAATGGTCCATTGTCTTGAATTATGACTACACTCTTGTCTAAGATGATGCCCACAAATTAAAGACTTTCTAGGGATTCTTAACTAAAAATTTCTTGTTGGAAAATGACTCCTCAACTTGCAATTATCAACTTTATTAGGTTTTGTTTGTATTTTAAAATATTTATTTTAATTCAATTAATGAAAAAAATTAGAATATGAAAACAAAAATAATTAGAAGATAGGTTTGTGATTAGAATTGGCAAGATTTGCCTGACTTGAAGTCGGTAGATTTGGGTTGAGTTCGTAAAAAAAAAAGTAGAATATGAAAACAAAAATAATTAAGAGATAAGTTTGTGATTAAGATTGGCAAAGTTTGCCTGACTTGAAGTTAATAGATTCAGTTTGAGTTAGTCAAACTTTAGGTTATGTTTAAACCTTCTTTTTATTCTTGAACTTTGAATCAGAGACAGACTAAGACTGTTTGAATTCAACCCAGCCTAAAGTTCAAATTTTTATTTTGAAATTATATTTTTTTAATATCGAGTTCGAATTTTTTAATTTGATTTAGATAGTAGATAATATCCATCATTTATATTTGTCTAATTTAATAGAACAAGTAAACGGATAAAATGTGCAACATTTGAAAAAAATAATAAAAATAATAAATTCTTCAATGTTTAAATTTGATCAATTTAATATATAAAAGGGATAATTAATAAATGTATGTGGAACTAGTTCATTTATTATTCCATTATCCTAACATGGATGATGCATTTTAACTAATCACATTTTGGGACAATGAATCTTGATGGACCTACTTTCATGACTTCTCATATGATATTAGAAATGGCCCACTCGAGAAGGTTCGATTGCTCGAAATGGATTTCTAGATATGGGGATTTATCAATATTAAGTTTAAAAAAATTGTTGGCAATTCAGTATGATTATGATCAAAAGAAAATTGTGAAAAAGTTTATTTCTTTATTTTTTATAACAATTTTTTATTTTGAGAATTATTTTTACCACATTTCGAGTTATATTATAAATTAAAAATCGGTCATATTTGAAAATTTCTAACTCCAATCATATTAAAATTAAAATAATATTATTTTATTCTAATCTACTCTAAAATTTGACTAATTTGAATCGAACTGAAACTGAATTAACTTAATTCATATTAGGCTTATTTAAATTAAAAAAATATCAATTCTCATAACTTTTCGTTCCCAAAATTCACTTAGCTAATTTAGATGACCTTTTTATTTTAATTTTAAAATTATAAATTATTATATATAATATTATTTAACCACTACAAAATTTTTATCATATTTTGATATTTTTATTTATCTTTTTTAAATCTATGTAACATTAAATTTCTTAAATTTTAAATACAACGTTATTTTAAAATTATAAATAAATTAAAACTAATAAATTATGAAAATATATGTAATGATTACAACGAGATTAATATTTTAAAGCATAAAAATAAAATTAAAAATATCAAATCACATAAAACTAAATTGAAATTAACCATTTATATATATATATATATATATATATATATATAGAATGAAGAAGCAGAACGTTTACTTCAAGTTGAAGCAACTCTCTAAGGAATCACTTCGTCTAACGAAGCTGCTTGGAAGTTTTAGTTTCCTTTGAAAAGCAAAAATGCACAAACCGCATTCTTCAACAAGAGATTATTCAATTGACCATCTAGAAATTTAGGGTTTCACATAATTAAATCCCCAAATCCAAACTCCCCAATTCTATATTTTATTAACCTTACCTATCTTGATGGACTAGTCTCATAAACAAAAGGGGTTAGGCTCTAGGGGAGGCCATAACTAAGCTGTGTTAAGCTAAGGATGAGTGTGAATTTGGTCAATTGTTTGATCTTTCTTCAATGACTGGCCAAAATAATAAAATAAAAAGTAGTATATATATATATATATATGTATGTATTTGTGTGTGTGTAATTATTCAATTTATTTGTTAATTGATTTTATATTAATTCTTATATTTGAAAATTATTATTTCCCTTTCTATAATATTATTTAATTATTATATAATTCTTTATATCATATTTTGTTTATTAGAGTTGGTAGTGAGTCTCATATTCGACCGAAAGTTCAATTGAAATTGAATCAAACAGACTAAATTTAATAATTTGAGTCACGCAAAAGGCTCACAATAAGAGGCTATCGGAATGGTTCAATTGCCATAATAAACCTATCTATCATCCGGGAGTATTTAGCCTTATAAGGTAGTCCTTGTTGATTCACATGAGATTCCACAGGCCTTATGCTATTCGGGTCAGAGCATAAGCTAGTGATGCTTTTGGCTACTAGACTTTCGCCATCTAGGGTGTAACACTCTACTGCTTCTCCTAGCAACATAACACTTGTATTGTTCTCCCACAACCCTGTTTTTACGGTTTATGCTACTCCCATTTCACTTGTTGCTATTACGGGAATCGCTTTTGCTTTCTTTTTTTCTGATTACTAAGATGTTTTAGTTCGCCAAGTTGACCTTGTTTTGCCTGAATTGGCCCTCATCAAACCATATCATGTCATCTATTTTTATTCACAATCCTCAAGTAACATTTAAGAATTATGAATAGAAGGGGTTAGGCACCAGGGAGGCCATAACTAAGCTGCGTTAAACCAAGGATGAGTGTCAATTTGGTAAATTGCTTGGCCTTTCTTGAATGAATGGCCAACATAATAAAATAAAAAGTAGTATATAATTACTAAATTTATTTGTCACTTGAAAATTTATTCTTTACCTCTATGTAATACTTTTTTAGTTATTATTTAATTCTTTATACCGTATTTTGTTTATTTAGGTTAATAATGAGCTTGACTAGTAGTGATCTAAATATTTTTATTTATCTTAAGATCGGTCAAATTTTACAAAAGATTAAACCTAATAATTAAAAGTTTAATGAATTTGAGAGTCAAAACAAGATAGTTTTACTTAAATTAGCTTGGTTCGAGTTGTGTCATTTTTGTCATTCATTTTTATTTATAACCCTAAAATAATATTTTATTAAAACTTAAGAATTTTTATATTATGTCATTTTAGACAAAGATGAATAAATAATATATAAAAATTAAAAAGGTCAAATCACAACATGATTGTGCACGTTACAATTGGTATATGGTCCACCTTAAATTGATGTCACAGAACGTAGACTAAGTGCATTGGTGTCAGTTTAGACATAAGACTTCAGAAAAGATATGATTTGTGTAGGAAAAAAACAAAAACAGACATAATCCCAAATGTAGATCTCCGGTGGTTAAGATAAGGGAAGTAGGACATGATCATAAATTCCTATTTTATCATTACTTTTATGTCATTTTTTCAATTACCGAAGCCTTTTTATGACTTTTTATGTGTGAATTTCAATTAAGAATAACAATCAATCAAGTTGAGCTTCTAGCGACTCAAAAAACTTACAACATGAGTTAGCGTGTAGGATGATAATAAGTCAGGTCGGGTTTGTTCAAGCCCAAGTTTAGTACAAAGTTTGATAGAGATTGAGGCAGTTAAGTTTAAGTTTAACTTTGAATGAGCTTAGAAAGTTCAAAGCTCGACCTGATCTAGTTCAATTTAAAATTTTTTAATTTTTTAAATTAAAGATAAAAATAACATTATTTTTTTATAGTTATCAAACATAGGCAATTTGAGCGTTAGGTCAACTAGTTTCTTATAGTTATCAAACATAGGCAATTCGAGCCTAAGGTCAGCCGGAGGTTTATTTTTGAAAAAATTAGGCCTAAAGCCTAATCAAATTAAGTACGACACATTGATTTCGGTTCAGGTTGGGCCTAAATGTCAAGCTTACTAGCTTGAGCTCCCAAACTTGAGCGATAACTTCCCTCCTAATTTTGGTCGGTTGAGGTAGGTATGGCAATTCGGTCTGAACCTAATTTGATTTAACTCAAAATTAACATATTAAATCCTATTTGATTGCCTTTTGAGATGAATTAATGCCTAAGGGTTAGTCTAAGGTTTGACTTGAAAGGTCTGAACGGTTTAATTGTCTTCTCAAAACAACGCCATATTTTGTAACTTAATATCAAAATGATGTTGTTTTAAGTAGTTTATAAAGAAAAACGTCACTTTGAGCGAGTAGGTAAATCATTTAGACCTTTCACGTTTAACCTCTGACTGACTCTTAGGCCTAAGTTCAACCTAAAACCTTATTAAATTGGGTTTGATTTGTTAATTTCATATTGGATGGAATTGGATCCGGATCGAACTGCGATACCTACCTCAACCCGTTAAAGCTAAGGGGATTTTAGTTATTTTTGGTAAATATTTCCAAAATTTGTCGGGCCACATAAATTAGTCTTAGGCATAGGTATATTACCACTCACTAAATATAGAAATGGAAGAAATTGAACTATTTATATATTATTTAGGAGAGGAGAGGGTGTGCTATTTTTGTATAATGGTACATAAAATTTCAATTACATGCAATGTTATGAATACCATAATGGATCTAGTGCCGTATTGGACTCTGGTACAATACTGTACTGATATCGGTACTGGTTAATATTGGGTATTGTTTCGGGAAATTTTTTTAATTTATAAACTAATTTTAAAAATTTTAAAAAACTACAAAATAATCCTTCAATATTGTATTATATAATTTAAACCAACCTTATTTCAAAGAAATCATAATAATAGAATATTAAAATATTAACAATTTATTATTTTTCTTAATATTATTTTCATATATTCCATGTATAAATAATAACCACAACTGATATGAAAAAGATCATTTTATCATCATAAAAACATAAAATTAAGAACAATACAAAGTATTTAAAATATTACAAAATTATCACATAATAAATAATAATTACAACAAAATATCAAATAAAAAGAATAATTATTATCAATAATAAAATATAATTTCTATCTTAATATTTAATTTTCAATAATAAAAAATATATTTATCTTAATATGTAATAGTTATTAATAATAAAATATAGTTACATTTATATTAACAAATTTAAAAAGAAATACAAAAAATTTAACTGCCTCGTAATTTTTATTTTAACATATCTTTAGGTGTTCTTTGTACAAAAAATATAACTATTATTTACTATATGAATTTAAATATTATATTATTAACAATAAAAAGAGAAGATGACGGTGAAGAAGAGAGCGAGAGAGAGCACGAGAGAAAAAATAAAGAGAGGAAGAAGAAGGTAGAAGAGTCGGCTGGGGTGAGGTGGTTTAAAAAAACATTTTTTGCAAAAATGCTCCTAATTTTTTTAAAATTTTTGGTACCAGTCAGTATATGACCATTTTTCTAACTACTAACGATACTAACTAATACCAGGCAAAACAGGTCGATATTTGGACCTGATACCGAAACATTATATTTTGTACTATTTTTCGACTGGTACGGTATGAGATTCATCACACTAGCATTTTTTAAAGTCTTTTTAATTTGTTTTTTGTTAATCATTATAAAATTACAAAATGATTTTAAATAATTTAAAATAATAGTTTGTATATTTTATAATTTAGAATAATAGTTTGTATCTTTTACAAATTCTTATTTTTATTTGTCTACGTTGAAGAGTTTCGAGTTAGAAATTAATTATTTGAAGAATCAAAAACTGAAAAATGACTAGTTTTAATAATTATTTTGATTCAATTTTACGAATTTTGTCAAAATAATTCTTTTAAAATTTATTAAGATTTTATTTTTAACTTTTTAATATAATTAAGTTTTTTCATGTAAATTAAAATAATGAAAATTGTGTTTTAAAAAATGAATAGAACTACACAAAGAAAAGTTTTTTAATTTTTAATCAAAGAGGTTCAAATCATAAATCAATTATTCAAAGAATTAAAAAATATAAAATGGTTAATTTTAATGATTATTTTATATTCGAAGCAACTTAATTTTTTTATAATCAGATTTCGATCAGAAACTCGATCTAATCAAGTTAAATTGAACTTAATTTGTCAAGCCTAGTTAAAAGTAGAGGTGACAACTAACAAATCGATCGACCTAACCTAGTTTAATCAAGTTTTAAGTTGAACTTGTGCTTTTTTTTATAATTTTTTTCAATCCTTAGACTAAACTCACACTATTCTAAGAAAATGACATTGTTTTGAAAAAAAATTCATTTGTTATTTTTAATTAAAAGTCAGGCTGAGTTAGACTTCGAACTGCTTAAGTCTCTCGCAACTTAAGAATTCTTATATTAAGTTATTTTAGATAAAGATGAATAAGAAAATGACTCGTTCCAATTTCTTTAATAAATGATTTGAATTTGAATCTCCAATAATTGAATTAGGTCGGGTTTATCCTAAACTTGAGTTGATCTAATCTTTTTAATAAAAAAATTTCGATCTAAAAACTCAGTCTAATTAAGGTAAATTGAACTTAATTTGTAAACTTAGATAAAAGTAGAGCTTACAATTAAGCTCAAGCTTGATTTGACTTGAAATTAATGGACTCCCATTTCGATCGAGCTTCCGGTCAAACTCGAGCTCCTTTTTTATTGCTAACTTTAGACTAGGCTCGGATAATTATAAGAAAATGACGTCATTTTGAATAAAACAATATTAATTTTTATTAAAATGGTAGAAATAGACTTCGAGCCACCTATGCTTGATTGAGTTTTTGGCTAGGCCGAACCTAATCCTAGACAAAAGTACCAATCAAGTGCAATGACTAAGTTGCTTTCGAACTTTAACTAAATCTCAAGCTTATTCATCGTCAAGGTACATAAGTTGAAAATGGCAAGGGTTTGGACCATTCACATGAAGCAAATAAAGCTTTTCTTCAATGCTTAGCATCTAACTCTAGTTCAACCAAAAATGGCTTCCAGTTAATGTAGAGTGGTCCATGTTGTGGTTCTTATTTTCCTAAAACTCATATCAGTACAAGAGCTTGCCAAAAAGCTATGGTCATGACTTTCATTTACATGAGATTGTTTAAGTTGGGTTTTAAAGTAATTAGGATTAGTAACGAGCTAAATCTAGTCGAGCCTTGCGTTTCATGTGGTTCGAATTGTGTTTTTGGACTAAAATAATGTTATTTTAGGACTAAAATGATGTATTTTATTTTAAAAATAAAAAATTTTGAGTTAGGTTAAGTCAAGCTTCAAATTATCGAGACCTAATTACACTTAAGCTCGAGTGTCTTAAATTGAGCTTAACTTCGTGCAGAAGTTATCAGATTGAGCTAGACCTGATTAAGCCTTACGCGAGCCTAGTTTTGAATATAAATTATCTAAAATACAACCTGATTGATGGTCATCTCCTAAAGAAGAGTTATTTAAAAAGATATAACTTTCATTTATATGATATTGCTTGAGTTGGGTTTTAAAGTCTCCTTTTCACATTGTTCAAATTATTGTATCGTTGTTAAAATAATATCGTTTTAGGAGTCCGTCTTTTAATTTTAATTTAAAAATAAAAAATTTGGGTTTAGTTAAATTAAATAGAATTTAAGGATTTAGATCATTGGTTTCTATTATTCTGTTCTTAAATTAATAAATAAATGAATATTTATAATAGAATAATGAAAGTAAGTAATCTGTTTCCAAATTTCAGACTGTCAAGACATCATCAATCTTACCTCGGAGTGCCTCAAATCTAATCGGACCTCAAGTCGAGCTTAACCTTACGCGAAAATTGTTAAGACTGATCTAGACCTAATATAAGCCTTAGGCCAAGCCTGGCTTCGAACAGAAATTATCAGAAGTCTAACCGACGTGCAGCAGAAGTCTTATTTAAACATTTTATAGAATATTGAATCTTAAAGCACACTTTTTTACGATAATCATAAACTATAGATTGACCCTCTCTTTCGTCTCTCTAGACTCTTACCAAAGCTGGGTGGAGCCCAAAATGGACATTTGCTTTGCTGTCTTGAAGCCCCCCACTTTGGGTCTTTTATGGGGCTTGTCTGGTAAGACAAGGGAGGTAAAGAAAAGGGTCATCGAATAGGTAGATAGAGAGAGAGAGAGAGCTTGAAGTACTGGTTGGGCCAATCTTTTAACAAGACTTCTCCTATTTGAAAGAACAAACCTTTATTTGTTTTTTTTCACTTTTCTTTTGTGTTCTTCCATTAACAATCTCAAACACCAAGAAAAGGAAAAGAGAAAAAGATATAAAATTTTTACTTGCAAGACACAAAAAAATACTGGGTTTTTAGTTTTTTTAAAGTATCTGTTATGGTGTTTGATGGATCCATAGTTGATAGATCTAACATTTTGATACCCCCGTGAAGCTCTTGTTCTTGTTGAGCTGAAAAATTTGGAACTTTCAAGTACCAGTCTTGTTCTAAGGTGAGCTTGTGAAAAATGGTTCCTTTTGTATTGTTCAGATTAGTTGAATTATGGTGATTTGAATGTGTATTAGCTGATTTGTAAAGAACTGTGGGTTCGATGTGAACTGTTCGACCTTCTGGATTTCCTGATGGCTGGTCAAACTCTTTTAGATGTGTGAAAACGAGGGCTTTGACCTCCCTATTTTCAAAGCGCTCCCCCTTATCGGTGTTGAATTTTCCTGATTAGCGGCTGCTGTTGTCTGTTTATAGGTTAAAAGGAGATGGGATTGAGATTGTGTGCAACTCGTTGTTCTTTTTGTTCTTATTGCAGTTTGCATCTGAAACTCTTGCACACTTCTGTTGATCTGTGAAGTTCCACTTCTTTATCTTACAATTTCTTTTTAGTTTTGCTCCTGTCCCACAACTTCTCTCTCTCTTTTTCTCTCTCTCACTCTTTTTTTTTTTTTTTCTGTTTCTGAAAAGTAGAGGATAAGTTGAAAGTTGATGTTTTCCTGTCAAAAGTTTTAGTAAAGTTGTATTGTACTCTATTCGGTGCATGCTCTGTTGTTTAGGATTGAATCTGTTGTTGGGAGATTTGAGTTGGAGTTGTTGTTTCTTATAGATTCCCCTTTTGATCTCTTAAAGTGTATATTTGCTCTGTTGTAGCTTAGAGGAGAATAGGTTTCCACAACTGCAGTTTCTGGGTCTGATATACTTTTCCTCTTCACTAAATGCGGATGCTTTGGAGGTTGTTTGGATGAGATGAGGGATGTTATCTGGGTTGTTGAACTTTTTGAGGGCCTGTTTTCGGCCAAGGTCAGATCGATATGTTCACACAAGTTCAGATACAAATGGTCGTCAAGACGGGCTGTTGTGGTACAAAGACCATGGGCAGCACGTAAATGGTGAATTTTCTATGGCAGTGGTGCAGGCCAACAATTTACTTGAGGATCAGAGCCAAATTGAGTCAGGTAGTTTGAGTTCACAAGACTCAGGACCTTACGGGACCTTTGTTGGTATATATGATGGGCACGGGGGCCCCGAAACATCGCGTTACATCAATGATCATCTCTTTGAGCATCTAAAGAGTAAGTGAATCCAAATATTTTCCCTTGTGATTTCAAATTATGATTGCAATGAACTCATTACTGTTGCAAAGAAAAGTGAACTGAGTAAGTGAATTCAAATATTTTCCCTTGTGGTTTCTAATTAGGATTGAAATGAACTCATTACTGTTGCAAAGAAAAGTGAACTGGACAACCACAGATTCTCACTGCAAGTGAGTGGAATTAGTGGACTATGCATCGGTCACGATGATCGAGTGTTCATGCAGGCGAAGAAAATTCTTTTGTCTATTCATTTTTTTCTCTGAAAAATTTTATGAAACGAAACCTGAGCCATGTGGAGTGATCTGCTCTAGTCTTTTTCTCGTCTTTTTATCTATTTTAGATGTGGAACTTTCATGTCAGTGTTGACTTAGAAGTAACCGTTTCCTATGCTGAGAATATCCTTACCATTTAAAAATTGGACTATTTCCACTATCTCTCGAGGTTGTGTTGTCAAAGAGTTCATAGAATAAGGAATTATTGATCCTTCTTTTCAATTTTTTTTAAGATGTAAGAATGTTAACAAATGCAAATTGTTATAAAGATACAGTTAATCAACTAATTGAAACTAAATTGATCAATTTTTGTTTTGGTATTCAGCAGAAATAGTTAGGCGCTTGTTTTGCATGCTGTTGGAGCTCGTAAAATTTGGCTAGTAAAGGGAAAAGTAAATTGAGAAGATAGAGAAATATAATTGAATGGAGCGCATTAATGTATGAATGAAATGGTCATTGATTTGAAACATGTATATTTTTCATGTTGCCTGTTGTACTAAAGTTTTTGAGTTTGACTTTTAACTTTAGGGTTTACTTCTGAGCAACAATCAATGTCGGTGGATGTAATACGTAAGGCATTTCAAGCAACTGAAGAGGGTTTTCTTTCTCTTGTTACAAGACAGTGGCCTATGAAGCCACAAATTGCAGCAGTAGGATCATGCTGTCTGGTTGGTGTTGTTTGTGGTGGAACCCTTTACATTGCCAACCTTGGTGATTCCCGAGCTGTTTTGGGTAGACTTGTGAAGGCAACAGGGGAAGTTCTGGCCATTCAGCTCTCAGCTGAGCACAATGCTTGTCATGAGTCTGTGAGACAGGAGCTGCAAGATTTGCACCCTGATGACCAACAGATTGTAGTTCTAAAACACAATGTGTGGCGTGTAAAAGGCCTTATACAGGTATGTTGATCAACTGGGCAAAAGCTTGTTATTTATTAATGCTTCTGCCTTTTCATGTTCTTCTTCTTCTTCTTCTTCTTCTCCTCCTCCTGCTCATCCTGCTCCTCCTTCATAATTCTTTTCCTCATGTTTCTTGTCTGAGAATGATGCTGTTAAATTCTTTGCTAGTCATTCATATTCGACTGTAGATAGATATAGTGATTCCCATGGCGTCATCAAATGATACAACTCTTGGATAAGAATCTAAAACACATTAGAACACCCTCTTTTTCATTATTCATCCTGGTTTGCTCTCTTTAAGAAATTGTGATCGTGAAACTGGCAGGTAATAATTCAGAGGCACTGAGAGTGATAAAATATTCCACGATTCCTTATATATGTTAAAGGAAATTAAAACAGTTTCTAGCTGAGTATATGCTGATACCAGCCTTAGGCATCTAGAGGGTGAATGCTGCTTTTATATATGGCTGGAAGACTATGTTTTAACTGTCCTTCTTGATCTCAAGTCATATCTTTAGTTTTGGTCACTATTACAATTTCAGATTCTTCTTTTATGGATCAAGATACGAATTAGAGTTCTATTTGTACCTACTCAGTTGTGCGTGTACTAGTTGGCTGTGCTACTTGACCACTCTGTTAAGGTTCTAAAGTAATATTGAGACATACTAGCAACTGGTTTGAGATGTCATGGTGTAAAAACATATCCACCGAAATTGTTTTGTTTTGGCATGGCAACCGGGTACAACCTAGATTGTTTCACTTTTGAGACCATTTTCTCATCATAACAATTCTTAACTTTACAGATTTCCAGATCTATTGGTGATGTATATCTGAAAAAGGCTGAATTCAACAGGGAGCCTTTATACGCCAAGTTCCGGCTTCGAGAACCTTTCAAAAGGCCGATTTTGAGTGCAGAACCATCAATCTCAGTGCACCAGTTGCAGGCACATGATCAGTTTCTTATATTTGCTTCTGATGGTCTTTGGGAGCATTTAAGCAATCAAGCAGCAGTTGATATAGTACAAAAGCACCCACGAAGTGTAAGACATTTATATATCTGCCCACTAAACTATCTGAACTTCCTTTGGAGTTCTTAACTTCTTTGGTTGGGAAGTGCAACAATTTGTGATAATGAATTGGTTGCTGCTATTTCCTTTGAAGTGGAACAGCTGTTGTTGGTTTTTTTTAGTGCTTAACTTGTTACATATGTGACTTTTGCATTTTTTTGTCAATTCCTTTCACACTCTTCTCCCAAATGTACAAAACTTTCTTATATTGATGATCATCTATATCCAGGGGAGTGCAAGGAGGCTGGTGAAAGCTGCACTTCAAGAAGCAGCCAAAAAGAGAGAGATGCGATATTCAGACTTGAAGAAGATTGATCGTGGTGTCAGACGCCATTTCCATGATGATATCACTGTGGTTGTTGTGTTTCTTGACTCAAATGTCGTGACCAGAGCTAGCTCGTTTAAGTCGTCAAATATATCCGTGAGAGGGGGTGGAATCAGCCTCCCATCAAACACACTGGCTCCTTGTACAATGCCAGCCGAGGCTGGCGGAACGTGATGAAGCTGTATTTCATATTTTCGTCTGTTTGTATCATTGTTGTGTGAATAGCAGGTAGCTTCCGAAAGAGTCGAAGAGGAACCTTCCTTCAATTCTTTAATGCACACTGTAACTTTTAACTCAGAACTGGTACTTTTGTTTAGCTTCTATGCCAAAAATTTCTAGGACAGAAGCAGAAGTACAAGGTGACAATTATTATAGTAATTGGCTGGAAAGTTTTCTACTCTGATCACTTTTATCTCCTCCACTGGTGTCTTCTTCTGTGAGGTGTACAAACTGGAAACTTCAGTCCCTATTATTGCTTGGTACTTATTAACTTTTTTAATTTTGAGATGGTGGTAACATGGGGCAAAGTTTCATCTTTGCAATAGATTCTTTCAGAACATTGGAGCTGGAGACATAATTTATCCATTTGAGGCCAGTTGGAGATTAGTTTCTCACAGGTAATGCTCTTGTGAAAAATGCCTTGAACACGGAATGGAGTTTTAAGTTTTTTATGCGAATGATTTGAAACTGGAACTTGGTTCGCTCGGGGATTGAGGATGGAATTTAGTTTGATGATCCACTTGTCGGACCGATTGGCATAAGCGGGTTGTCAATCTTATTTCTCTGAAATTGTTGGTATTGTTCATTAAGCCTATCCATTTGGAGCTAAATCCGGTGTTTAACTCTGATCAATATTCTGACAGAAGATACTCTTTTTAGTTTGATTCTAAGTAGATGGCTTTTCATTCTGAGGTAGGCAAAGATGACGAATTTATGTTTATATTCTTCCATGGTAAGGATCAGCATTTTTTACAAAATAGTTTCATATAGTTGTTCTTTTCATTTCATCAAAAACCGGATTTCAGGTCGGTTGTAGAGGAGGCACATCTCAAGTATAAACAATAAGGTCCTTCAGAATCTAAATATACTAACATTAGTTGGCCAAAACCTTAACAGAATCGAATCTAAGACTTAAAAAGGGTATAAGAAAATGGAACAGAAACAGTTTCGTATAGTTTTGTTCTGTTTAGTTCATCAAAAACCACGTTCAGGTCAGTTGCAGAGGAAGAACACCTCAAGCATAAACAGTAAAGTCCTCTGGAATCTAAATGTTCTAACATGAAAAGTTTGCCAAAACTTGAACAGAATCGAATGTAAAAGGGTACAAGAAAATGGAGCAGAAAAAGTATCATATAGTTTTTTTCTGTTCTGTTCATTAAAAGCCAGGTTTCAGGTCAGCTGCAGAGGAAGAACACCTCAAGCATAAACACGAAAACCCCTCAGAATCTAAATGTTCTAACTTTAAAATTTAGCTAAGAACAAAGTCGAATCTAAGGCTTAAAAGGGTACAAGAAAATGGAGTAGAAAAAGGTTCATCCTCCAGGTTTGATCTACAATACTGATATAGGTTTTGGCTGTTCTTGGACCAAAAGACACGGTTCATTTCATTGTTTGTATTGAAAAAACAAACACCAAGAACAGTGCTTGACATCGTACAAGACCAATAATATCATTTTTTTTTTCACATTGGACACATAAAAGTATTGAAAATTGAGGAAGAAGGGATTTTTACGAGGTAAGGTAAGGGAAAGACCACCTTTTTTTACTTTTTTAGTCTTGTCAGGTTCTTGTCAGAGCATATTCTCACTAAACCCACCAAAAGAAGCAGGCCTCTCTATTATGCTTCACTTAATAGATTCTTAGCTTTTCTTAATCACTTCCATACTTTTTAAAACATACATAAACAAAAGCCAATCACCCTTCTCAATGCCGTTTCATAATAGATTCAAAACATATCCTCCATCTCTTCCCTTTAGTCCCAACTCATGTCGGTGATGGACCAGGCCAGGATTTACATTGCATCTTGAATCATGTTTTAAGTATCACGAAGACCGTTTGGGCTTAGTTTGGAGAAATCAACATGTTGAAATTATAAGTATTTATTCTTAATAAATATTTATATGTTTGAGATTGTTATGTTGGTAACTGTCGAAATATGAAAATAGGTATTTAGTAAGTACGGTTGCAGTTGCTGAAAAGAGATAAAATGACTAAAAAGTTCATTGATTTAATAAACTATTAATTGTATTATAAATAATTAAAATTATATTATTAATCGTATAAATTTAAAATTATAAATAAAAAAAATATTAAATTAAAAAAGAAAATATAAATAAAATAAATTTAGTAAATAATATATTTTATAAAAATATTATTAGTCATATAAATCTAAAATTTAAAAGTATAAAATATTAAATTAAAATAAGAAAAAATATATAAATAAATTTAGCAAATAAAATATTTCATAAAAAACATATTATTAGTCCTATAAATTCAAATTATAAATAAGAAAATTTAAATTAAAATAAGAAAAATATAAACAAAATAAAATTAGTAAATTAAATATTTCATAAAAAATATATTATTAGCCAGAGAGAATGAAGAAGGCGATACGTTGAACTTGTTTTTATTAGTTGAGAGTATAATGGAAAATAATAATTATTAGAAGGT
Organism: Erythroxylum echinodendron; assembly: GCA_027575705.1. Classification (NCBI taxonomy): domain Eukaryota; kingdom Viridiplantae; phylum Streptophyta; class Magnoliopsida; order Malpighiales; family Erythroxylaceae; genus Erythroxylum; species Erythroxylum echinodendron. Next base: position 42,011,753 of record JANZXR010000171.1, read on the forward strand.
TATTAATGAAAAATATAATTTTTACTGCATAAGAATTTTTCTACCACAACTCTCTTTCTACTTATCGATTTCTGCAGTGGCAACGCAATTTCCTCCAACCTTCGTTTGTTCACCGACAGATCCAAACATATTATTGCATTTGAAAACTGCGATAGATAAGTACTTATCCCCATCGCACCGCACTGCAGATCCAAACGTAACCTCAATAAAGTTGAACTAGGGTGTTTTTTAGCTCATATCACATTAGGATAAAATGATATTTGTTTAGTTGCTCATTTTTTAATAACGATATCGTCTTGGTCTAAATTAATTTGAGCTGTTTTTGGCTTGGATTGATTCAAAATTAGTGATCAAAATTTAAATTAATCGAATTTTAAGATATGTTCGAGTTTAAAAGAGCTGATTTATTTTGATCGAAATTGATTTATTTTTAACAATAATATTTTACTCGAAATATGATTAGACTTCAAATTGTCGTAAGGTCAAGAAAATAGGGTTGGACCTCATATCCTACTCCATATCAAATCAGGTCAAACCTTAAACTCTACTTGATCTTACCAAATCTTTTATTCTTGTTATTCTGTTTCAATCCTATTTTATTAAATTTTATCCAAATATTTATGTAAGATCCACTTAAATATCTTAATCAGATTTAATAGAATATGATAAGAATACTATAATCAGAATAAAAGATCTGATCCCCTACTTAACATCAAATAAAAATAGTAAAAGTCCCAAAATCTGATTAGACTTTAAATTGCCTAAGCTAATGAAAGATTAGGCTTCGTACAAGCCCACGAAAATTCAAGTTGGGCCACAAACTCTATTCGAGTCTAATTAAGTTTTTTACTATCTGAAAAAAAACCCGGACCGGGCCTCGAACCCTACCTGACATCGAGCAAGAAAAATAATGGACCCTCATTTGGTTAATGGGCCGATGAAGGAAGACCCTTTATTTTGTTCCGTGATTGTATGTCAAAACGACCCTCTGCAGAACCAAAACCTGAATGCTTTTCCAGATACCCATGTCTGACATATCTATGAATAGATTTATCCATGAGAATCGAGACAATGACAGTTCTGATCTTATATCTACACTTAAAACCTTTGACTAACCCACTAAAATTTGGTCTAAGAAACACAATTATATTGCCATTATTAGAAGAATTTCATGAAGTTAAATAATGAATGAACAAGACAAACTTTTATGCTTTTATCAGTAATTTACTGTCAAGTATGAGTTTGAGAATTATGGTTTTTCATGGAATTATTATTTTTAAATATGGGATATACCATAAATTATTGAGTGCACATATTAAAATGTGATTGGTCTTTTCTCTCTTTCTTTCTCGAGCCCCAACCTTGAATCTGTATCTGACCGACCTCTTGTTCTCCCTCACTCTGTCCATTTCCTCAGCTGATGTACTGAATTGAACAGTTTATTAAGAGATGATATTATCTCTTAAGAAAGTTTAGCAGAAGTGAAACTAAAGCTTCACTCTTTTTTAAGTTTCAACGAGAAGTCTTTTTCTGATCTTCTCTGTGTATCTTGTATCTTTCTCCTGAGTCTCTGGTAGACTGGTTATACCCCAGAAAAAAGAAGCTGTCTTTTCTCGAGAAAACTCATTCTTTCTCGAGAAAATTATAATCTTTCTGCTAAAGTTACATTTTTTAGCTCTGCAAAAGCTCCTTTTTGAGTGTGTGTTTCCATGCATGGATGGTTCTGAAACCTCTCCAAGGTCAAAATTTGTAGCAGAACCAGACCTTTCTTCAAGAAAAAATGGAGTTGGTAGGCAAAATAGCAGAACAAAAAGCTACATTTTCTTGTGCATCTTCTATCTTCCTCCTCAGTCTCTCGTCAGTATTCATAGTAGAGTAGACTGGTTATATTCCAGAAAAAAGAAGCTGTCTTTTCTCGAGAAAACTGCTTCTTTCTCGAGAAAGTTGTAATCTTTGTGCTAAAGATACATTTTTTTTCGCTCTGCAAAAGCTGCTTTTTTTGTGTTTGTTTCTATGCATGGATGGTTCTGAAGTTTCTCCAAGGTTAAAACTTGTATCAGAAACATACCTTTAATGGGCTTGGTAGGCTTAAAAGCATCACAAAAAGCTACGTATTCTGGTGTATATCTCTGAAAACTCTGTTAAAACCAACATAGGAACCCATTTTTGATCAACCCCACCTCCTTTTTTTATCCAGAAAGAATCGTATATTCTCCAAAAAGGACCACATTTCTCACGCTAGTCGTTTGGAAATTCCTTCAAAAAGCAAAGTTTCACGCACTATAGAAATCCCAAAAGAAGCGTCAGCTTTAGCAAAGAGAAGCAAAACCAACATGGGGTGTGTTGCTTCAAGGCTTGAAGAAGAAGAAGAAGAAGTAGTATCTATCTGCAGAGAGAGGAAACTGCAGATGAAGCTAGCTGTGAAGAGAAGAGCAGCACTTGCAGATGCTCATTGTAGGTATTGTCAATCTCTCTATGCAGTATCAGCAGCTATAAAGCTCTTTGTAGCTCGTCATTCTTCACCAGCTTCACCATTTCTCATCACATTGCCTCCTGCTTCTCCATCTTCGCCACCGGCAGAACAAAAAGTCATTACAAACCCCATGTTTCTTCAACAAAAGCCATCTGAGTCCACAAATCATGAACACATTGCTTGTGAATCGTGTATGTCCTCTATATCTTCAGATTCTAGTGAAGAAGAAACTAACCCAGAAGTTGAGAGGGAGGAACAAAGGTTTAGATACTTCTATATGCAAATGCCACCACCAATGTCAGAATCACCGCAGGGAGACTTTGGTTGGGATTTCTTTAACCCTTTTGACACCATGAGACCTGAGATTATAAGTGGTTATCGAAGTACCGAAGATGATTTGAAGGTGGTAAGGGAAGAGGAAGGAATCCCAGAGCTAGAGGAGGAGGAGGAGGGAGGAGAAGAAGAAGAAGGAGAGAAAAAAGTGGTGGTTCTTGGAGACAAAGGGAAATTAAAAATTGAGAAATGTGGGGTTGATGTTGTTAAGGTTGAGGAAGGAAGTGGTAATGGAGTCCAAGTAGAGCAAAAAGGACTAACAGTTATTGATAACCCAGACGGAGGCAGGGAACTACTGGAAGCTTTGAAGGATATCCAGGACTATTTCATCAGGGCTTATGATTCAGGGAAGGATGTGTCCAGGATGCTGGAAGCTAACAGGATTTATTTTCAGCCTGGCTTGGAAAGAAAAGGTGGTACCTTACCTACTTTGTTGTTGTTTTTCATGGAAGTATAGACATTTGACTTGGTAGCTAAGCTCCATAATCCTATCTTCAATTGGAACAAATTTCAGTAATCTGACTTGTAAGAAACTTACTGCTTTTCTCACTCTGGTTTTGTTTGTGTATTTAAGACTTCTCAGTTATGTTCCTTTTTCCAGGTCTCTCATTGTTCCACTTCTTTTTTCCCAAGTGGGTCTAAGATTCTCTTGACTCAGTTTTATGATCAAACTAGGACATTGGTTCCTTACATTTCATGTTTTATCGTTGGTGGTGTGAGAATTTTTGCTCTTTGCATGAATTTCATGTTCTGATAAGCCTTTTCTGCCATTTACTAGATGTTTTGTTCCAAAAATATTCCTCTCTATCAACTTCAGAATAGCTGATTCTCATCTTTTGTTAATGCAGAGAACTCGGCAAAGTTTATCCAAGCTATTACGTGGCACCGGTCCACTTCATCAAAACCTTCATCCTGTAAAAGCCTTGTAGCATCCAGTTCAAAGGGCTCTGTAACCTGGACAGAATTTAAGAATGATCTCTTTGATGATTATGGAGGAATGGATTCAGGAAGCCATTCACTAACACTTGGAAGGCTATATGCTTGGGAAAAGAAGCTCTATGAAGAGGTTAAGGTAAGTTATATAACCTATCTTCATGGAAATACTTGATCTGCAACTTTTTGGATGATGAAGTATGAGAAGAATCAACCTCTAATGACACTGCAGAATTTATACTGATCTTGTTTTAGATTGGTTATATTGGTACACCTGGATATTGGATTTAATCAGTTGAAAGTGGTGACAAGAAAAGCAGTCATCCCTCCAGTAAAACAATTTGAGTCTTGCAGAGGACTCCTTAAATTTTCTTCATTCTTAGTTTCTGATTTGTTGAATTGTTTGTCAGGCTGGAGACAGCACGAGGAAATTATATGAAACAAAATGTTCGCACCTGAGAAATCAGGATGTCAGGGGAGATGATGGACTCACCATCGACAAGACCAGGGCTGCAGTAAAAGACTTGTATGCCAGAATTTTGGTTGCAATTCGAAGTGCTGAGTCCATCTCAAAAAGAATTGAAAAACTAAGAGATGAGGAGCTACAACCTCAAATTGTGGAACTGTTAAAAGGGTAAGGAGGTTATGTTCTAGAATAAAATGCAAGTGTGCTTCAGCATTCATTCTGGGGTTTGCCTGGTTTTCTCATTTGTTTTCTTCCATGTGCAGCCTGACTCGCACCTGGAAGATTATGCTGGAGTGCCATGAAACCCAGAACAGGATTCTACTGGAAGTAAAATCTTATGCCTGTCCAACATTTGGAAAATTCTGCAACGACTCTCATCGGCTTGCAACACTTCAGCTTGAGGCCGAGCTTCTGAATTGGCGTGCTTGCTTTACAGAATATGTTGCAGCCCAGAAGGCATATGTTGAAGCTCTTCATGGTTGGCTAACCAAATTCTTAGTCCCCGAAGTTGAGTTTTACTCGAGGTCCCGGGGAAGGAGTTCAGCAGCAGCACCATGTCTAGCCAGTGGCCCTCCATTGCTTGTAATCTGTTATGATTGGTTATCATTGATACAGAAGATGCCAGACAAGCCTGTGTCTTTCGCATTGAAAAGCTTTTCAAAGGATGTGAGGGCTTTGTGGTCTCAGCAAGGTGCAGAACAACAACAAAAGAGGAAAGTGGACATTCTAGTTAAAGAATTTGAGAGAAGGACTTTGGCATTCCAGAAGGCAGAAACGAGGTTCATCGAAACCAAACTTATAGAATATAGATCAGATCCTGATGCAGAATACCAGAATGATCACTTCACAGAGAGGAAAGATCAGTTGGAGATATTAAGGAAGAAGCTGGACATAGAAAGGGAAAACCACCATAACAGCATGCAAGAAACACAAAGGATCACATTGAATGGATTTCAGTATGGATTTTCATCAGTTTTCGAGTCCATAACAGAGTTCTCTAAGGCTTCAATGAAAATGTACAATGACCTTGTAAATCACACTGAGAATGCCGTGCAAGAAGAGAACCAAACCTCCATTGAAGGCTCCCAAGTTGAACAAAATCACAGCAGATAACAAGAAACCAGCCAATTTGATGATTTGGATGATTTGTATATTATATATCATGTCAAAGCAGCTCGCTGAGACGAATTGTTCCGATTTCTAGCAGGTTTATTTAGCCAAGTCACCATTTTTTTTTGGTTCTGCATGAATGTCACGTTGCCCTTTTTGTCCAAGACCTGTAATTTTTAATCTTTAATTTAGTGTCTTTCTTGAATGAGCTCTAAGAAGGGCTTAAGGGAAAGTTGATATGTGCAATCCTTGTAATTACATAGACTTTTAGTGTTGACTGGATTATGGAGGAATCTTATATATTTTCTGCTGAAAGATTGCTTCTTTGTTTTAAGGTTGGATTACGTACCAGCTCTAAAGCTATTGCTAAGAATTACTGCCTTTTCATATGAACTGTTAAGCATGAGAAAGTACAGGGGAAGTGCAGAGAAAACTTGTCCATTTGGATAAGAATGAAGCTCACAGCAGGCTATATCACTTTTTACTCCCAGAAAAGTTCTTAAAGATTACCTTTTAGAGCTTTTTTGGAGGATGAACATGATTTCCACCGTTATCAGAGTACCGCCTTGAAGGGTTCGAGTCCCGTCAGTCTAGATGGATCGAAATCCAACCAGTATTAACTTGCAAAGATTTTTGCTTTGTTACAAGGATGGAAGAAAGGGACTTATTACTGTTGTGTTTGCTCTTGTTAAGTTTTTGGGGTTGAATTTTCTCACCTCTAATACCCAAAAGGCAGAGTTTTTTGAATCAATGGATTGAAATTAATGTTATAGTATATTCATTTCAGGTACAGTCAGCCACTTCTGTCTTCACAATCTTGTTTGGAAACTGGTTTTATATTCAAATTGTCCTTGTAACTATTTCTTCAATTCGTTTTTTTTTTTAATGGAAAGTACAGAAACCGTTTTGAGAGCCACAGCAACAGCTTTCACCTGTTCAAATTCAAAGCTTGAGGTAAAGGTCATTGTGCAAATTTTTTGAAGAACCTGTTCTGAACACTAATGCACTTGTCAAGCACTCTAGCATGAATCTAGTAGATGCCATTGTATAATCGTTCACCATGAGAATTTGCTATAAGATTTTTAGGTTGTCTACCTAGACAGATACACCCCCAATGCCTCAAGAACATGCTACTGCAGATGGCTAGAAAAATTAAACCAACAATGCATATCCATTGCAGTTCAATCAGAAATCAGATAGTTCCGAGTTTTGTTACATTCTATTCGTAGTTTTGTACAATGTGCAGTGATATACGTCCTAAAAAGGCTCGTCTATGATCATGCAGATGAATAATTACAGGTTCTAAAATTCTGAGTTACAACTACAATCTTCTCTTAACATTATCTTAAGCACAGAGAGACTAAGAATTGAGTAAAAAGTATAAATTCACTAACTACAGCTGCAGGTGAACGTATGCCGAGAAAGGGGACAATATCCACCTGCAACCAATTCTCCACTGCTGATCCGACGACTGCACCAGCCACTAGCCCCCCTATAGTTATTACAGCAGCTTTACCTGCAAACAACAAATTATCAGTTAGATTGATAGAACTCTAGTTTTTTAGCACTAGAGTAAGTCTGTATTATTGAATGAAAGAGTACTGTATTGCTATTACAGTAGTGATTCTAAGAAGCACCCCAAGAGCTAAATGCTCCTCAGAAAGAACAATCCTCTTTCCCCTCCTCCTCACCAACCTCTCAGCCTCAAAACCACCTGGTCCGAAACATTCTGCTTTGCCAACTCTGCCACTAACTAACTAGCTCCCCTCTACACCTTTCTTTCTCCTTGAGTATAATCTCTATATCCTAGGCTTATTCCCATTTTTGTTATTCTCCCCCTTTCCTAAATTATCCTCACCCAATCAGTCCTAACATAGATGGTAGCCCAGGTTTACACTGGAAGGGGATTCATCGTCCACATAAAACATGATGCTTGATGTCTTAGCAACTAATAAGTACATCAGATGAATATGATTTGTTCAACCTCAAGTACCTCTTTATATAGTCTTAAATGTATGTGAATTATAGTCAGATGCTGCACAAAAGTAAACCATATTAGGGAAAACCATTACCTAGCTTTACATTCTTAGTGGTCATGAAGTACAATGAAGCACCAAAACTTGTTGCTAAGATTAGTCCAGGGACATCTGCCCCAGCATAAGGAACCGTTGATAATGTGGAAGTTCCATTGACGTAAGTTAAAACCATTAAAGCTCCATAGACCCCTGTTTGAAGACCCAAATCAAGTGTCGACGGTACTTCCACTGAAATTGGTGTATTCTTTATTGTAGTTTGCATCCATTGAGGCATCGATCCCATCCCAGAACTGTCTACTGGTTTAACATCAGCATAGCGAATACCACTAACAACTTTTCCTGCTCGACGTTGAGTTAAACTCCGCATAAGCAACATATCATATGCAGCCTCAACCTAAAGCAAATTAGAAGTAAGCTAACCAATAAGTTATACACATTAGGGAAAAGAGTAACATATATCTTCCAGAGTGACAAATGTCTTGTATTGCAGATTAATGATACTATTCTAATATATATCAAAGAAGATCAAATCTATTTATCGAATTTGCTCTTGGAATCTTCTCGTTTCCATCATCGAAACAGTAAAATAGATTGTATAACACAAAATCACTGATGCAAGCAATAAAACTAACATTATTATTGAAGCAGCTCAAAATGATTAGCAAAAAAGAGCAGCAAACAAATTGGTTAGCAAAAAAGAGCAGCACACAAATTGGTCTACATCTAAGCACATGCATCAATCAAATGCAGGCTTCTGGCAGCAAGTTCATTAATGATACCATAACTGAGAATCTAAAGATATAGGTTACCATTCACAAGATTGGAGAAAAGAAGAGCCAGGACATAGCCCATGAAAAATAGCTTAATATTGAAGTCACATCAAATCCAAATGCAAACAAAGCAAAATCGAAGGGAAGCCCTACACTGGTATTTGATAATTTGAGTTGGTGAAATCTTAAATTTTAGGATGAGATTGAAACCTAAAGTACTAGCTCTCCTACATAACTCTGATGCCAAAAGTACAAGTCAAATGGAGCGGTTCTGATATTAATAACATATAGCTTAGCTCATCAGCTACAAACACATCACCAAGTCTCGAAGAAAAGGAAGAAAATTTCTAATGATGAAAATGAAAATGATCCAAAAAAACGGGAGAAATCACATATTCAATCAGTTCTTAAAGTTATTCAGAAGATCCAATATGAAACAGAGAATGCATCACACTTCAATACAGAAACTTCGCCAAGTCTATCAAAAAGATAAAAACTTTCAACAAACCATCACCGAAAATTCATAAAAATTCACTCCGAAAATCAAAATTTTAAGCATTCCGGCAAGAAGCATTGATAAAAAGAAAAATCCACCTGTGCAATAGCTTCCTGGTCATCTTTACAAGTAGCGACAATCGCGTTTTTGGCGCGAAGTATGTCATCAAACGACGCATTCTCCGATACGCCCAGAAGTTTCAGAGCGTTCTCCACCGACATCTCGAACGGAGCAGAGTCATCGGCTCGTGAACCGGCTCTCACGGCGGGGGTCCAAACCAGGCGAGAAGACAAGAGCAGAAGGCCTCTCCAAGGATCGTTCTTCAAAGCTCTTTGTTGGCAGGTGGTGGTTGCCGGACTGGAGAGGTGAGTCGGCGGTCGTCGGGCCGGCGAGAGTCGGTTGGGCCGGACGGCGAGAGTTGCTGACATTTTTAAGTTTACAGAGACAGAGAATGTGAGGCAGAGCAAAACAACGGTTGGATTGAGTTTGATACAATTTGTTGGAGTGTGGCTGTGGTCTATGTGTGCCCTAGAATGACGACCGTCTGATAGTGATGATCATCGATCTAAGGGCCCACTTGTTGCCTTCATTTTTTAAATTTCTGTTAAAAAATTAATCACTAAATTAATATTTTTGTGATGAAGTACATATTTTTCAGATCAACGAACTCTCAAAAATTATTATCAGGAAAAGAGACGTATGTAAGGTTCAAGGCAAAGGCGTAAACTTTGTGTCACCAAAAAAAGCCACTTGCTTGTGCTGATACGTGTGGAGAAGATACCACACACATGTATCTGGTTTCTGTCTTGGCGTGTAGGTAACTGGAAGAGTTGGTTCTTCTCAGTTTTTTCACTAGTTCAGTAGTTCTTCTATTCCTCTGCACAAGTAGTTGAGTTGGGTAAGAGTTGGGTTTGTTGTTTAGACAGAAAGACAGGAAAAGATGCTGTCTTGTTGGAGGTTTATCGACCCATCTCTTATGGCGGACAACAAAACGTATAAAACTAGAGATGGGATTTGCTCCAGAGCACTTACCCGGCAAGTGAATGCTCGTAATGGAGACAGTTGCAACAAGAAAGTTATCGTCGTTGGCTCTGGTTGGGGTGGTCTTGGTGCTGCTAACCATCTCTGCAATCAGGTTTCCCAATTTCATACTTTGTTCTTGATAGATTAAGGAACTTTTGATAGATGTTCTTGTAATAGTTTTTGTGTTTAACCATGGATTTTGCTTTCTGGGTTTGGATTGTTTTTTCAGGGTTTTGATGTTACTGTTCTTGGAGATGATAATGTTTTTGGTAGTCCTGATAATGTTGGTATTCAAGGTGGGCGAGTTGCTTCATTTCTTCTTGTGCTTAATTATCCATTAATTATATGATTAGTTTGGTTCTGGAGATAGGAGACGCCACTGAAATTCTTGTTTGAACCTTTAATTTTATATATATTCCCTTCAATTTTTGGAGAACATTATGGTACTGAATGTTTAGCAACACCTAGGTATAGAGTTAAAACTCTTTTCAGACAATTGTATTCTCATTTCTTACATCAATCTTTGTGCTTAGGTTTTTGGTATCCCTACAAAAATATATTTAATCTCGTTGATGAACTGGGCATCAAACCTTTCACTAAATGGGTTCCATCTGCTCAGTATTCAGCTGACGGATTGGAGGTAATTGAACTGATCAATACCGTGTTTGATGGATGAAATGAATATAATTTCTTGTGACGATTTTATCGAACTAAAGTCGTACAAGTTTTAAAACTGTCTGAGTGAACCTCAAATTATTCCACAGGTTGAGTTTCCAGTGTTCCAAGACCTGCTGCAACTTCCTACACCATTGGGACCCCTGTTGTATACTCGGGTGTGCATGGAGTTCTGCATTTATGATTATGTTTTTCTGTACAGAAATCTGTTAGTCATTGCAAATTGATCCATTTATGCAGTTCACTCGGCAATCGCTGGTGGATAGAGTGACATCGCTTCCATTAATGGCTGCTGGTAAAGTGTCAAATTTGGATATCCATTTATTACTTTTGGTACTAAAGTATGTTCCTCTCAATTATTGGCTCTACGTTCTGTTTCAGTGATTGACTTTGACAACACTGACATGGCATGGAGAAAATATGATTCAAGTAAGGATCTGCATAGCACCTGTTACTTCTGCTTTACTTGAAGGCTATCAATGATGTGCCTTAAGTGGAGGTTTCCTGATAGTTACTGCAAGGGAGCTTTTCAAACAGTTTGGCTGCTCCAAAAGGTTCTACCAGGATGCTTTGGCTCCATTGCTTCATGCGGGTCTGTTCACTCCACCAGAGCAATGCAGTGCAGCTGCAGCACTTGCAATTATATATTATATCTCCCTTGCTCATCAGGTATCATTTGCTTGGTTATGTGTTCAATTGTAATGTGAATGGATTATGCTTTTTTTGGTTTGCTACGTTCGTAAGACGGTTTTGCAATGGCTATCATAGGTATTATTGACGTTTGAATAACAATTGGAAAGAAATTGTAAAGAGAAAGATGGGAAGCAACATATTGAAGAGACTGGAAGCTCCACGCTGCCCTTGTTTTTTCCGTGTATGAATCTAACAGTCTTTTTTCTGGATGATTGCAGAAAGATTTTGATGTGGTATGCTGTCGTGGGAAAATTGAAGAAAGGATTTTTGGCCCATGGATGGACATGATGATGACTAAAGGCTGTAATTTTGTCAATAGTGGAAAAGTAATTGATTTCATCTTTAATGAGCAAACAGGTCGCATATCAGAAGTGGCTTGCACCAATGAGAAATATGATGCAGATATTGTTATTTTGGCAGTTGGAATCTCCAGAATTCAGGAACTAATCAACAATAGGTTTGTTTCTTCTGCTAAAGTCTTTGCTAATAACTCTGATGAAGCTTTCTGCTTGGTATTGCACGATTTTCTGAATTGATGACCTTGCTGTTCCCTTTTGATAATGTTTTATTCTCAAGCAGAACAAAAATTGCACTTTTCATATACCTCTATGACCTACCCTGCTTTTTAAGAGAATTGGAATCTTTTGTAGTGCAGCATTATCTACCAGGGAGGAGTTTCTGAAGGTTCTGAACCTAGGTGGCATTGATGTCGTCACGGTGAAACTTTGGCTTGACAAAAAAGTGCACCCCCGGAAACTTTTTTCTTGGCTTTCATTTCCATGACTACAAAAAGAGTACTAGCTTAATATAATAGCATTAATTATTCAAACTCAGGCCTTTGCATTTTCGAGCAAAATTGCAAATACCATAATAAATTAACATTATAGATGTTATTAGAACCAAAATTTTGCAACACGATAATGCTAAGTTTGCGGAAAATTTCTCATCAATTTAGGATTTACAGAAAATTTCCCTTACACTATCAATCATTTTTGTCATATGACCAGGTAAATATTCCACAAGCTTGTAATGTTTCCTCTGCATTTGATGATTCTTTCGGGTGGACCTTCTTTGACTTGAATGCACTTCACGATGAGCATAAAGAAAGTCTAACAACTGTAGTGCAAGCTGATTTTGTAAGGATAGTTAGTATTCCTCATACCAGTTAATGCAACTCTAGCAGAAAAAGCTTTCACTTTTCTGATGTTGTTATGTGGTATGTTTCTTTGTTTTGAAATACTTTTATTTGCAGTACCGTGCTAATGATTTGTTGCGCCTTGACGATGAAAATTTGGTTAAGAAAGTCATGTCTTACCTCTCAGAGTGCATAAATGACTTCCAGACTGCTGGTGTTCTAGACAAGGAGATAGCCCGATTTCCAAAATCCAAGACTCACTTCTTTCCTGGTAGGTTACTTTGTTTAGGTTACTTTGTTTAAGTAGCCTTTGTATCTGCAATGGTAAAGCACCACTCCTTGTAAAACATAATAATTAAGTTTGATGGTGCTGAAGAGTGCAATGATTGTTATTGCATATTCAGCTCCTATTGCAGTGGGGCTACTTCCGTTTTCTTGACCAACCCGATTGGTCAAGAAAGGATCTTTGAATCTCCTAATCAATGACTCAGCTAGCCATTGAAACAACCCCTTTCCCCTTACTCCAAAATGGAATCACATCACTCCTGTCTTCTGCAACAAGTCCATGCCTGTCTTTGCTCATTATCTGGCATCTTCCTGCTGTCAGGTTCATATAAACACATGATGCGTGGCTCTACATCATTCCCAAACATGTTCATGGCCGGAGATTGGATCGTGACAAGACATGGATCTTGGTCACAGGTGGGATTGACATGTGTTTAGTGATCAAGGATGGCCTTCACTTGGTTTCTGGTTTAGGAAAGGAACTAGAGGAATATTTTAATTACATCTATACTATGTTTTGACAGGAAAAGTCATATGTAAGTGGTCTGGAGGCAGCCAACAGAGCAGTGGACTTTCTTGGAGAAGGAAACTTTGCCAAGATAGTACCTGTAGAGGAAGATGAAGCACACATTCAAGCACTGCGTAGTCTCAACAGAAACCTGAATGAGATCAGAACACAACTACCATTTTCCAACTTCTTCCTCCAATGAATGGATCTCCAGATTCTAAGTGTATTGCTTCAATTGATTGTTCTATATCTTTGCATGAACATGTTCAAGTGAAATGCAGCAAGTTTACAACGATTCTCTGCATTGAGTTGTCCTATGACTCGATGTCATTTTGTTAAATATATTTTTTATCACTCAGTTCTTCATATATTGAATAAAACGATATTAATTTATCTTTCCATACTAATCTTAGCTACCCTGATTTCGATTGTTGGACTTTGAATCAATGTGAAAATGTCAACCTTAGACATAAAACTTTATTTAGTTCTTCTCTTCTAATTTTATGTTTAATCAAAAGTCCTACTAATTATAATATTTGATAATGTATTTTCTTAAATGTTTTGAAAAATGTTTTGAATAACTAATTTAATAATTTATTCATAATATGTAGTTTATTACATAAATAATGACTTTTCTTGTGGAAAATATTCTATTTAATAATTATAATCTTAAAATTTTAAACATTACTCTTAATACTGTTTTATTTACAATATTATTAGTAATTTAAATTTTTTTAAAGCATACTAGCTTTAATTGTGCTTTGAATTAATATTTTAGATTTGTTATTTTGTTTTGAATTATTTAAATTAATAAAATAATATAAATTTATAATCTTCTACTCAAAAATTACATTATTTTTGACAAAATATTTCTTAAAGTATTGTATGAAAAATTTTAAAATAAATTTCCACCTAATTATTAATTTCATTATAAGTAAATTGGTTGTATTTATTTATTTTAAACCATTAGATCTCAAATTTATTCCTTCTCCTATCAATCCGTCTCTTCTCTGTGCGTGGGGTGTACTGTCAGATAAGCAAAAGACAACGTAGGTGTTTTCTTAGATCCAAGCTCCGATCTTTTTCCACGCTCTCTGTTGATTGATTGATGCCCTTTTCGATTTAATCACTGTCCAATTTGATCTCGCCAAATTAAAGCTTGTTCCTTTCTTATTCGATTCCATTGTTTGACAAACTGTGGTTGCTCTTTCACCATTTCTTTCAACACAAGTTAGTGAATTTCGTTACGTAAGTGGCTTCCTATTTCAAATTCAAGAATAGATTGGTGTTGGTGTTCCGTTTTCTGAGCAACCAAACAGGGTGTTGATATGAAGGATTGGTCTTTGTTGATTAGATGTATTGGTCTCATTTTGATTTCTGGGATTTCATCGTTTTCTTCTAATATTATATCTGGGGTTTAGGAGTATAATTTGTTTATGTTGTACTAATTGTTAGTTGTGAATGTAACTTGATGTTGATCTTTCTATTGGAACATTTTACCTGTCATAGTTTGTTCCTTTTTGTAAGTCTGATTTATTTTTATCTTTTTTTGGCTTTCTGAATATTGGGAAATGAAGCTTGACAATGGGTATGGCTCAAAACAACCACGATATGGAGGAGGGGACGCTGGAGATCGGAATGGGTAAGTTTTTACTATTCACTTTCTTAATGGTTGATGATGCAAACGGAGAATTCATGTCAATTTGTATAGTGGCAATTTCAATTGGTGCATTGTTAGAAATATCCTGTAAAGGAAATTGCTGGGGACAACATGTGAATGTTATATGATTTCATTTAAGTTGAGTGAATTCCTCTTGGAAATGCTTGAGGTTGTAGTAATTATATGACTGGAACTTTTTCTATTTGTTTGGCTGTGCTGCAGAATATAGAACTGTTTCTGGAGTTGCTGGACCTCTTGTCATACTTGATAAAGTTAAGGTAGATATTGCTGTTTTTCTTTAAGCATATGATTCTTTTTCATTTCTGTTTTATACTTGTGTTACAGCTCCTGCATACTATTCCTCAGTGCATTGCATGATTTCCTGTCTTAGGGTCCCAAATATCAAGAGATTGTAAATATTCGTTTAGGGGATGGAACAACCCGGCGTGGTCAAGTCTTGGAAGTTGATGGTGAGAAAGCTGTTGTTCAGGTGATAATTTTTTATTTCTAGCTATGCGTCTGGTCCTAATTTTTAACTTTCGTAGAAATTAAGTTTTGGTGTTCTTAGAGATGTGATAATAACCCATTCTCTTGTGGAATATTGCCTCTTAGAGTAATTATTCTTTGCTATTTTATGAAATTGTTTGTCTATCTTTTATCTGTTATTCTTGTTTCAAAGATGATGAAACTGTTAATCAAGGATCTGAATTGCCGATTCCGCTTCTTCTTGACAAGGTTTTCGAAGGAACATCTGGAATTGATAACAAGTACACAACTGTGCAATTTACTGGAGAGGTAATGAAACCATTTTGTGATTCTTAACATGGATATTTGAAACCAAGGACAGGGTTGGTTTTATTTGAACTGCTACTCAATTGGAGATCATTGCTACATGAAACATTGAGCTTACGATAACACATTTTCAGTTTTTTTTTTTAGCTGTCTCATAAAGTCTTTCCATATTTGGATTTCACATGTCCATGGATATAGTTTTTAGTAGATTTTGTGATCTTTAAGTTGTGTATTAGATTGTCACTTGACACTCTTGTTGAACATGATTATATGGTTAATAAGCCATTTTTTCTGAAAAATAGTGCTGAACTATCTTGAAAAAAATGTACTTGCATATGTCTCTATTCCTACCGAATTGACCACATAATTTGGGAAGAAGATGCTGTCTAATTGATTGGCATTTCATACACCAAGAATTTATTGGATTGTTGATTTGGGATCTTCCAAGTGTTTAAATGAAGAATTTGATAATTTTCTATAGTGCCATATGTGAGCCTATTTTCTTTCCTTCTCTTGTTTGTAGGTCTTGAAAACTCCAGTCTCTTTGGATATGCTTGGGCGCATTTTTAATGGTTCTGGAAAGCCAATTGATAACGGTCCTCCAATTTTTCCTGAAGCATACTTGGATATTTCTGGCAAGTTATTCTTATTCTTATTCTTGGCATCTTCGTCTTCTATGAGAGGCATTCTCTTTAATATTTGCATGTGTGCTGCAGGGAGTTCTATTAATCCCAGTGAGAGAACTTATCCTGAAGAGATGATCCAAACTGGCATTTCTACAATTGATGTCATGAATTCTATTGCCAGAGGACAAAAGATCCCCTTGTTTTCTGCTGCTGGTCTTCCTCACAATGAAATAGCTGCCCAAATATGTCGTCAGGCGGGTTTGGTGAAGCGATTGGAAAAGACTGACAATCTTCTCGAGGTAATTTGCAGGTTTTAGTGGCTAATCTGTTCTTAGACAAACCTTAACCAGGAACATATATAAATTAAAGTGTGAATGAAGATACATGATTTGCCTAATAGCACGAGCCAAAAGCAATAGGTCAGTGATGAATTCTACTGCAGAATCTTACACATTGTCTCTGCTATTATTTGGTAAAATATAATTTAACCAACTTTACTGTCCTACTGTCTTGAAAGGTTAGAGTTTGTTATCAATTTGTTTTTTTGTTTTGTAAGAGAGAGAAGAAAGGAGGAACAGGTTCTGAGAGTGAAAGCACTTTGTTATCTTTTTAGTTCTTTCTGTCATCTATATAAATTTTTATTAATGGCTTGTTTCATTTGCAGTTATATCCTCTCCCTCTAATGTCAGGATCTTAACCTGGAGATCTTGTCTACATTTTTCAGGATCAAGAAGAAGACAACTTTGCTATTGTATTTGCAGCTATGGGTGTAAATATGGAGACTGCACAGTTTTTCAAACGTGATTTTGAGGAAAATGGTTCGATGGAGAGAGTGACCCTTTTCCTCAACTTGGTAATTAATTGATTTTTTTTGTCAGCTCTATCACTCAAAGAAACGATTTTTTGTACTCAATAGGTTTGTTAATAATTTGATACTCTCTTCAAGTTCCAGTTTCTGAAACTTGGTCTGCCATGTTGTCCTACAGGCCAATGACCCTACCATTGAGCGTATTATTACACCTCGTATTGCTCTTACCACTGCAGAGTATTTAGCATATGAATGTGGGAAGCACGTTCTTGTCATACTTACAGATATGAGTTCTTATGCTGATGCTCTTCGAGAGGTGAGAAAAGATGTTTTTTTCCACTTTCTGCTGTCTAGATCATACCTAATGGAATTTGAATTGGAATCAGCAAGCTTGGCTGTACGAACTCATAATAAGAATTCTGCCACAACCTTAGACTTTGCTTTTCCTAGAAAGTTAATTGAGTATATTGTGGTTTTTTTATTACATCATACTTTTTGTATTAATTCAAGCAATTGCTTTCTCAGTCAAGTACATTTTTGCTTCATCTATGTGAGACATGCTAGAACGTTGCTGCAGGTGTCTGCTGCTCGAGAAGAAGTGCCTGGAAGGCGCGGATATCCTGGGTACATGTATACTGATTTGGCAACAATATATGAGCGGGCTGGACGAATTGAAGGGAGGAAAGGGTCCATCACGCAGATTCCTATTTTAACTATGCCAAATGATGGTAATGTCTTTCAAACTTACCTTACTGGCCTTATATCGTTCCTTGCTTTGGTTAAAATAGATGGCTTAGATCATTTTCTGTTCGAGCAGATATAACACATCCTACCCCAGATCTTACGGGATACATTACAGAGGGGCAAATATACATTGACAGACAACTCTATAATAGACAGGTAAGCATCAAAAGATTCCAAAGGCTTTTTTTTCCCCCCAGTGGCAAAGCTTACGTTGAAATGGCCTTGGTTTACCTGCTCCAGTGTTATATTGAAAGCCTTGGGCTATTATATTCACGTGTTATGTTGTTTTTCGCTTCAATATCTTCATGGATTGTCATAGTTTATAATAATTTTTGGATTAATTGAAGAAATGCAAACAAGTGTGAGCTTTTCTATTAAGGAAAGAGATCTAATTATCTATTTGAATTGGGCAGATTTATCCCCCAATCAATGTCCTCCCTTCACTGTCTCGTTTGATGAAGGTAATATAATTTTAGTGGAATCATCAATCTGTTGAAATTTCTGTTTAGGTAGAGGGCGAATGGGTCAGTATATAGTGTGACATAGTTTATGGCATAGTTTATGGCACGATGCATGTTCTAAAGAGTACTTTGATAATTGTTTCAGAGTGCCATTGGCGAGGGGATGACTCGTAGAGACCACGCAGATGTCTCCAACCAGGTCTTTTTGCGCAAGTTCTTGGGGCTTAGTTTCAGTTTGTTGCCTTGATTGCTTTGTCTAAACCCTTGCATTTGGATTTCAAAACCTTCAGCTTTATGCAAATTATGCTATTGGAAAGGACGTTCAGGCTATGAAAGCTGTTGTTGGAGAAGAAGCCCTTTCGTCTGAAGATCTGGTCATACACATTTCCTTTCTCAAATGAAGAGTTTCTGCTTCTGTATTTAACCATTCCTTATTAAGCTATTAATGACATTGCTCCTCCGAACAGCTTTATCTCGAATTCTTGGACAAATTTGAGAGGAAATTTGTCACTCAAGGAGCTTATGACACTCGCAACATCTTCCAATCACTCGATCTGGCATGGACACTGCTTCGCATCTTCCCCCGCGAACTACTCCATCGTATCCCAGCAAAGACGCTCGACCAATATTACACCCGGGATTCAACCAATTAAGCTACAAGGTTTTCGCAGAACCTTTTGCTTTAGTTGTTTTGGATGAGTGTTAGGAATTTGTTCACTTGCAACCTTGTCCACTCCTCCATTGCATAGCTCTCCACCATCATTCGGAAACAATAAAAGTTTATTTGTCATTTAGGGTTCCAAATTTAGATGCCCTTTTGGTTTCATGTTTTTAAGATTCTTTTGTTACCAATCCTAATTCCCCTTTTGATCTTGTAATTTATTGATTAGTACACACGGTGAAGTGCCCTAGCGAGATGTTGCTTGTATTGCTTTTAAGATGACATTTATGGATTCCTTTTTCACTTCCAAGAACTCATTTTGTCTATCTTCTCAAATCCAATTAATTATTAAGAGCTGGAATTAAAGATGATAATAAGTTGGATAGGATATAATCCCTTAAGTACGCAATAAATTAAGTTATATTTAAACAAATTTAGACTCGGTTTGGACTGCTTAACCTAACTTGAGTGAAACGAGTTCGAGATCAAAAGTTGGTGTTGTTTTTGATTTCAAATGTTTGGAAGAGGCTGAATAGATTTAAAAACAACTGTTATTTGGTCTCCATTCGAATTCTACAGTTCGAGTTATAGGCAGTTGATGCCTATAGTTGAGTTTTTCACATAAGCACAGAAAAAGAAAATACAATCTTTCGTGTTATTAAAGATCGACAAATTCCAACGGGAACACATAAAAAAGATTAATCTTACGAGCTTGGTAAAGATCAAAGCTTTGTGATTATAAAGAACAATGTCGCTTCTTCACTATGTTGTCCTACCTGGAAGCCGATACAAAACGACGTCATTTACGAAACTAAACATTTGTAACCCGGAACTGTAAGTCGTCTTCTTGCTCTTTTTCTGTCTATGGCGATCGAAGCTTGTTAGGTTAAAAGGTAACAACTTTTCCTGAAGCTTGTTAGGTTTAAAGTTAAGAACTTTCATCTCTCAAAATTTCTGATATGGGTTTTCTATAGTTTGATTAGTAATTACGAGAATTTTGTGATTTGGGGTTTTGTAGAATAGGAAGACGATGGAACCTGAGGTGGTGAAATCGGAGATGGTGTTACCTACACACCTGAGCTTCAAGAGGATACAGATGTACGAGAAGTACCCAAAAGGCCAATCTAGAGGCCGCCATTGGAAACACCTTAAGCAGATTCTTCAGGCAGAGAATTTCCAGAACTACCCTCTTGATGAACCCAACTGTAATGCTACTTCCCTCACCTTGGCTTCTTTGATTGTTTTTCATTCAAGTTTTGTCTTTTTTTTTGCAGTTTTTCTTTTTTTCACCAGGTTCAAAGATTTTCAGCTTTGTGTTTTTATATCTCTTAACTTTTTCTTGATTCACCTAACTTTAGATACCATATTCACTCAAATGTCTGTCTGGCAAGAGTATTGTGAGGATTGTTTCGTGAAATTCCTAATTGCTTGAAAGTTTAGTCCAGTATTGTTTCTTTAGGGATATATTCCAGTGTGTTTCCGTTTAGGTGTAGAACTGAATTTGGCATGTACTTGATTATGTTTGATGTTCTTCTTCTCCATGTTTGGATTGATGTTGGCTGTTAAGTAATCAGGTTTTGATTTCCTTTGGTGGGTTTCCTTCTCAGATGTTAATATTGAGTCACCACCTTCCATACATCCATGCAAGAGGATATGTGATATAACAGGATACGAGGTGTGTGCTTCTTCTGATGACATGTGCTTACTATCTCATTAAGTGCAAGGTTGTGTAAATTTTATACTATGGTGCATTGCCAATGGTAAGCGCAATCAAAGGATTGAACAAGGTTTGACGAGTTGATAAATTGGGAAATCAGGTGACTTACCCGTACAATGAGTTGGTGAGGGACGCGATCTTTTGTAGATAACGGTTGTTGACATTGTTAATGTTTTCCTCACATGGTTTCTACCAAGATTTGATGATACTTTCACCTACAATTCTATATCTAACGGTTTAGATTTTATTCTTCTCACGTTTCACGAACCCATATGAGAACTTTGAACGTCAAAACCTCTTAGTTTTCAACATGTACCTTTGAGTTGAGTGTTAGGCTACTAATATGTGCTACCTTTATTTAACGTTTGGGCCGATAGTTCTGTTATTTGGCTCACCTTGTGTGCATTTAAAAAATTTCAAAGTTGGGTGGTTTCTTGGTTTGCACTTTCAAACTCTATAGGTGATGACGTCTTGGACATTTACTTCATGGTGACTGATTCTGTCTCATATTGATGAGTGTTCTGATGGACGATATGTTCGATAAAGAACTTGGTTCATCTTTTGTTGGAAGTTCACAAGATAGAAACTCTTGTTCTTCTAACTTTGGTCGAGCACAAGCACGACATCTATATGAGTAGGAAGAATAATTGACTGCTGGAGCTGCTCCAAAATTTAAGGACAGCTCTACGAGTTATTACCTTTCTCTTTGTTTCCAAAATCAGAATGTTAGTTTCATTTACCGGATGAACTTAAACTTTGACTTCAGTATCTATCCTTAGGCTAAGCTATACCAATACACAACATCAATTTTACTCATTTGAGAAGCTTTACATACTGGATTTATCTTATAAATGTTCTTATTACGAAATGATTCCTGGAGTAATGCTATTTGTTCACAAAAGTATTTTATCTTGATAGTACATAAATCATGTTATGTTTCAGGCACCCTACTATGATCCAAGAACCAAGCTCCGTTATGCGAGTGCCGATATCTTCAAGCTTGTAAGGTCACTCCCAAATGAGTATGTGCAGAGATATCTAGCTTTAAGAAATGCGGCTGTAGTTCTGAAATAGCTCAAAGAACTATCATTTTCCTTTGGTGGGAATTGAAATCTCCAATTTCTCTTGGTTAACCAAAAGCAGGAAAAGGTAATTTGTGGTAGTCTTTTTTTAATACCAGTGGACTCTGAATTCTTTTGCTATAACATTGATATCCATCCAGAATTCTGCAGTTGTATCTTATGGTCTAATATCTATGTTTATACCATACTTATTCGCATAGGATTCATTTTAAGACCACTAAACTGATTTAGAGGATTAATCCTTTTACCGATAAAAGGATTTAACAGATAATCGTCATAGATTAAATAAGCGTTCAGTAATCAGTGGCTTCTGTTAACAAAATCTAAAGAAGAGATGCAGAGACTAGCATAACAATTGCATGCATTTGTTGCTTTGGTCATAGAATGCAGAGACAAATCTACCTTGTCTTCTTGATCAATAACTGCGGTTAACATAAACTGGCTGTGTTGACATATCTTCTTGATCATTTCGATCCCGAACTACTTGTAGATCAAAAGTTCTTGTCAGCTTGTGGATAAGAAATTTCTTGTGCAGCTTGGTCGCAACCATTTACTAGAGAGTTTTTACAGCTTTCTGGGCAGACTCGTGAAAAGGTTTTTGTTGAGATTGAACTGCATAAGGGGAAGAACTCTCAAATTCGATTGATTTTGATGCAAGTTGTGAAATTTATTTGTGAATCATCAGAACTAGAAACAGACATTACAATTGGCATCAGTAATCCAGTTCTACAGGTGTTAGATGACATGTTTTGTGAACTACTCAGGATTCATCTTTTTATCTTGATTGATTAAGGCTTCGGTTCAGATAATCTTTCTTGCATTCTGGTCGCCTTTATTCAACCGGTTATTCTTTGTTCTTTGGCTACTTGGATAATCTTTCCTAGACTCTCCATTGCCTATATTCGACCGGATATTCTTTGTTCTTTGGCTACTCAACTGGGAATCTGATCAAATCACAATGTAGAAATTTTTCTTCAGGAATATGAAACACAAACACACAATTACAAACAAGTAGAATCTGCAGAAGAGTATTCAGATGATGTACACTCATTCAAACACTTGCACAAGACAACTAAGATGCGTACAATTACTCATGACATTAAATCAACAAATCTAATTTGATTAAATCTCTAGCAACTAAAAGATAGCATCCAAGTAGAAAGATCATCAAAATGCAGAAATATGAAATCTCAGCAACTTCTGAGAAATCCACAGGCAGCGGCAATAACCATCTTGACATCCCAACTCCAAGCGTTAAAAACCATAACAAGAATCGAACAAGTCCTAAACCTGAGGTTGGCCAATCTTCTGTTTTCGTCGAAAGCTTACAAATTTAAATCCACTATGGACAAAGGTTCTTATCAATGCCACCACATCCAAAATCAAGCTTTTTAGTTTTTAATGCAGGCTAAGTTCACTTGGAACCCTTAATCTGACATTGAAAAGCTGGACATTTTGTCATGTACATAAAATCCAAATTTCAGAAACCAAAGAATGCCTAGTTATTACCAATTGGTTTTGAGAAATGCGTTTAGCTTCAGGCATTAGGACAAAAATATAGAGAAGAATGAATATTGCAGCATAACAATAATTATTTACTTTTTCTACTTTGTGTAATTGTTTTCTAGATTGAAATCCAAAATAAAATTCTAATTTGGATAAACAAAAATGTAATAAATATAAAGAATATTAAAAACTTCCATATGAAAAAATTACAAAATTTTGAAAAGATATGTTTTTTTTTCATTATTATTCTATTTGAAATAATTTTTTCCTTATCTTACAAGCATTATAGATTTGTTTAGTAATCAAAACTACCTCGCCAATATGCAATTTCAAATCTCTCAAGTTCCTCTTTTTTTTCTTTAAATTTCTTTCGTAAATACATTACATTAAACCAAAGAAGACTGAATTCTCAATTCTTTCCCAAGTTTATGCATGCCAATAGACCCAACCTGACTCGGGTCCTATAAGGCCCATACAAACTCGAGCCAAAATTAACTCTAGCCTAATGGTTCCCATATTTAGCTTAGCATTTATTGTTGATATCTATTGTTTACAGCTTAGGTTCCAGACTTTTAAAATCAACTTATCAAATCTGTATATTATATAAACATTGAAGTGTACATAGAAGGAAGTTTGCTGACTTCTTATACTGCATGCATTTCACAAGTGAGAAACTTATCTAAAATGGAGAAACTGATTTTTGGCTGCTTCAGACTCTATTCTGTCCCATTTTTGTTTCCTCTTGGCCTGCTCTTGGTGAGCCAAGTAGCTTTTGAGTTCCATTTCTTCCAAGCACTTTTCATATAGATTTGGATCGGCTTCTTCGAGCATGGTTTTGATGTTTTCTGTCAGTTGTTTCACACTTTTGCTCCAGTGCCATTTCAAGTTCTTTTCCATTCCCTCAACAACTACTGGGAACACTTCTTCCATTGACATGAATGCCATTTTCACAAACTGTTCGTTGTTCCAAACATATAGTGCACGTTCTGCAACCTGAAAATTTAAGTAAAACTTTGATCGGAATGGAGAAGAGGAGAAGAAAACCATATCAGATAGTAATAGTACATGAACCTTTTAAGTCACTCTCTTAAACCTTTTCTATCTTTGTAACCAAGATTCACTTGTATAAGACTGATGAACTACGTTGGATATATATTTTTCAAAAAAAAAAAACTACATTGGATATGTAAAGAAACAAACTATATGTTCTATGAGGCTTATGTATGTATTTGATTCTCCTGAATATATTATCCTAAAGATTTTTTAAACAAGGTGAATGAATTCCAGTAGATTCACAAAAAGCTTTCAACAATGGTGTTACTGAGTATGCAAGAGAATCATGAAAAAACTAATTGAAAAAGCTAATGGAGCTTACCTGTGAGTTCCAACTGTTCAAGCACCTTGCAATCCGGGAACATATAGGCAAAGCCAGCCTTCTGTACTGACCAGGATCTACGTGTTCCACCAGTTCCTCCAACTCACCGATTAGCAGAACTTCCTTTTGGCTGCTAGCCACAGGCCAATACCTTAGGATTGCTCGGATTACTAACCCGCCAATCGCCGGCTCCTTCTGCACAAATTGGCTAACACAATAAGCCAACTGCCGATGGTAAACATGCATAGCCTTTGTCTTGTGGAAAGGAATAAGCACTCTCATCAAGAACAGCTTATGCTCCTCTTTAAGTGGAACTGTAAAGCCATTAATAATGCTTCCCCATATCTCAAGCATCTCGCTGATTCCACAGTGCCTTTCTGTCTCAAAAACATGGCGGAAGAAGACATCATTCATCGATTTCCTCATGAACGACCTGTAGAAGGTGAATCTAGAATATATCCTATGGTAAACATTCTTCAGACTCTCTCTTTCTCTGGGGTCTTCGGACTGGAAAAGGCATAGAAGGTGCAGAACAAATCTGTCATCAATGTAATCACGAAGTTTCTTTGGATCCATATTTAGAACTAGCCTGAGGAGGATTTCATAAACAAGTTGCAAGTGTGGCCATACAGGAACAAGAGTTGAAACAGTTTCTTCATCCTCAGGAATATCGGTCACAGTAAAGCTGCAAGATGCAGGTAGAGGCCTGAAGAGGTTGACCGACAGCATATATACCAGAGGACGCAGAATTTGATCAGGAATCGGCTTGTCTGAGGACTTTACCATACCAAGAAGCTGAATAAGGCCAAGTCTCTTCAACTCTTGGTCCGAGTAAGATTCTGAAGGATTAGTGAATGAAAAGAGCACACAACACTGGGAAATAGTCGACAGGATGTCTAAATTTTCAGAATCAAGGGTTTTTTTCCTGATGCCTTTGGAACTGAAACTATTGCTAAGGCTATTACTGAAAGGATCTAAATCAAACAGGTGCTGCAAGGTGGTGGAAAACTTTCTTGGAGAGTATCTTGGAGAGTTACTGTAAGCACCCATTTTCTCCTGCCACGTACGTTACTTTGCTTTTGTGTCCCTCCTTTAGGTTGCTCCCTGATGCAGGTCTTCGACCACTCCTATGGAGATCGATAATGTTCAGGAATCAGAGAGTTTCCTGACCAAGTTCTTGTTGTCGTCAAAGATGTTGGAAGGCAGAGGTCATTCCTTGGGGTGTCAATCTTAAACATGAAAACCAGCAGATGAGGACAAAAGCTCTTGTAATATCCAATGATGAGCAACAAAAATTTTCCCATCAGTATCAGATTAGGCAATGTAATGTCAGGATCAAGGATCTTAAGTTTTCTTTGCCCCTCATTGGCTTTAGACGAGTAGATATCTCCAATATTGTAAGAATCGATGGTACTGACAGCTTGTTGCAGCTCATATGGGATACCAGCAAAAGGACAACCATACCAAACCAAAATGTAGCATCTTCAAATGTGCCTGACCAACCAATCACCTGTCTCTGAAAAACATAGAACCTGAATCGGAGAAGAAATTTTAAGGAGGAAAGAAGTTTCAGATTCAGTGTTTGAACTAGTAATGGCCCTTCCTTGTTGAAGGAAAAATGGCTAGAATATGGTTCTGCTTTGAATCTAACATTCCTGTTCATGAGAGGACAAGAAGGAGAGACCTTATCAGAATATAAGTAGGTAAAATGAATAAAAATTTCGATATGTGAAGAACTTCTTCCTCAGACTGCAATTCAACGTCCATGAACAAGATACAATCACCTGAGGGATAAGATCGTGTTGCCTTTTCTCCATAAAAACTAGTAAGTGCAAAGGCTATGAAAAGAACCACAGAATCAAAAGGGAATCCTGAATTGTTTAGAAGGTACTACACCGTAGTTCCAGACAAGGTTTAAGGTATTGTCTGTAACAATATATTGACATTACCAACTATGAGCCGAAAGTTAAACCTGTACATTCCAAACCATTAATAAGCAGGGTTACATACAGATAAACTAAACCAAATGCTAAAATAGCATCAAAATTGTAGATTTACACAAAAGGAAAAGAAACAGGAAGTTATTGCTGACAGTTCATAATTTGTTACATTGATCATCAGCAAAAATGGAAGTTTGAAAGGTTACAATTCTTTGAGAAGCTGAGCCACCTTTTTTTCTCAGCATATGCAAGACAAGGTTGCAATATTAGACCTATAACCACAGCAATCATACTGACAGCTACGACTTTCAGAGAAGCAAGTGCCAAAACCACTAAAATTAGAAGGGTTGGAGGGATACACATCAGAATTGCTCCTGCTGTCCCAACAGGTATCTTATAAGGTCTTGGTGCAGTAGGACTTTTGATTCTCAGTTTAATGAATGCAATGAATTCCATAATCATTCCGAAACAGTACAAGAAGTTTTCCGCAGCTACAATCTCCTGAAAGCTCAACCACGAGAGCAAAATCACACCAGAGGCAGAGAATAGAATGCCGGTAAGAGGAGTTCCATAAGGAGACCTCTTGGCAAAGAATTCAGGAAGCATCCCGCGTTCCGCCATTCCAAGGAGTTGAAACGAATCGCTGCTCATCTCAGCCACAAACATTCCCATGTTGGACACAGCAGAAGCTCCTTGTACCCAAGATCTTAACCAAACACCTCCCATAATTTGAGCTACTTCTGAGAAATATCCAGAAGACCACAATTCCCGATCAACTGGAATCGCTCCAGTGCCTATCAGGATCGGAAAGAAGTATCCAAAAACAACTAAGATAATAGCATAAAAAAGAGCTTTAGGGAGAGTAGTACTTGGATTTTCCACCTCCCCTGCAAGAGTACTGATCGAGTCCCAGTAGTTGAGATTCCAAAAGAGGACATTCAAGTACAAACCCCAGTCCACAGTGCTCATGTCTACCACAAGCCACCTTGAAGGCTTTATTTTAGGAATTGACACAAGTCCCATGAAAATGAAGGGAAGAAGTGAGAACACTCCTAAGATTATGGAGAGCCATCCAACAATGGATAATCCTCTATAGTTCAGGTATGTGAGAGCTACAGTTAACACAAGAATAGCTATTATTCTAGGGAAGCCACCCTCTAGGGCTGGAATTGCTGACTTCAGATAATCTAGGAACAGAACCGGATACAATGCATTATCAATAACCCCACTTAGCCACTTTATCCAACCTTGCTGGAAGCCCCAGTATGGTCCCAGAGCTGATGAAACCCAGACAACATACCCACCATTCTCAGGAAACATAGTACCCAATTCGGCAGTTATTAATGCTTCTGGGATGCTCCAAATAATTGGGAACAACAAGAACCCAAGAAGGGCTAAGAGTGGTCCACCTGCTTTGACACTGTCTTCCACACCAAATGGTCCTCCAGAAACTTCATAGAAGATCAGAAACACAAGTGGTAAAACTGAAACCCTCTGGTACTTATCTAAACTCGTAGAAGATGCATCCCCTAAAACCACATACTCAGCATTGTTGGACTCTGCCATGTGAACAGAGTTTTGTTGCTTCTGCAAGCAACATCAAGAGAAATAGTGTCTACGAACTTCTATTCAGAGAGTCATTAAGAACACAAATCATAAGACACAAAGAATGACATTATGCATTAGAGTGACTTCGTCAAGAAATATAAACATTAACCAAATAAATAACATTCTTAAAAGATCCAACAGACAGAGATCCACTTTCAACTAATGCCAGCTAAAGGTTTCAGCTTTTCTCAGTCCCAGAAAACAAAACACAAACAGGTTCACAACAACCGACTAGAAAACTGAAAACAAACAAATGGGGTGTAATGGATTTCGTTTCTTCAAATCCATAACAACGAGAACAAGAACATAAAAGTGAAATAACTTTGTTTCTTGTCTAATTTTAGCACATTCATCGTTCTTAAATATCCAACATAAAAGAACACAGTTTTACCTCTCTTCTGGGTTGGTCGTAGAAGAAATCTTAGCAGTAGACAGAAGATGAACAATGAAACCTTAAACACTCCAAACAATTACGAAATTCTAAAAAGTTTTTAAAAAAAAAGACCATGTGTCAGCATTAAATGAAGGGGCAGTGTGACTTGGACACCACGTGTCTTGTCCTCAGGTCGCCACTCCATTTCAGGGCCTCACCTGTGACTCTGATAGTCCTTTGCTTGGTGAACAGGTGAAGAGAAGACATGAAACATGAAAAGATAACTCCTTTACAGTCCTTGAACAGGATTTGATCCTAACCAAGTTCTTATTCATTAGTGCAAGATGAAATTTCATCACTTTTATCTTCTGTAACAAGTAATCATGATCATGACTCAGAAACTATATGGTTTTAATGCTAAGTATGAAAACTTAAAAGAATTTTGGTTACTTTTTTGTGCTAGATTCTTGTCATAAGCACCTTAACGAGCAAAGAATTGATTGATCAAAATAATATTGCTTTATTTAAAACCTAATCACATCTACAGTTACGATAATTTTGTATTAAATATAATTTAACAGTAGTCTTCTACATTTCACAAAAAGGACGAAAATTTCATCATCAAAACACCTGCCCACCATCTGTTTGCTAAAATTCCCCACATACCCTAACCTACATGACCATCATGATTTGGATAATGAAAATGAACTTAAGCCCTAAACACCTGTGGATCCGAAACCTCCTTCACCTCTCACAGTGGCGTCCAAATCCTCAACCTCAACAACCTCTGGAGTGATGATCTTCTCTATAATAAGTTGCGCAATGCGATCACCCTTTTTAACCTGAAAATCAACATCAGAATGATTGAACAGTATTACTCCAACTGGGCCTCTGAAATCCGCATCTATCACTCCCGCACCCACATCAAGCGAGTGTTTCCATGTCAATCCCGACCTTGGGGCTACGAAGAAGCAAAACCCGGATTCAGAAAGAGGAAACCTACGCAACCAATGGCATAATCTGAGAGACGAGTGATGATCAGTTAATTACCGATACGAGCGTAAGTTCCTTCAGGTACAGCAATGCTCAGGTCCGTTGGAATCAGAGCTTTTCCTCTAGCAGGCACTTTGGTATCCATCGCACTACACAAACACACACACAAAACAAGAAGGAAAGTCGCTTAAAATACTCAAACCCAGTTTATGGTTTCTTATAGACGTACCTAGAGAGGTCATATCCCGCAGAAAGAGGGGATCCTCTGGTGGGCAACACGGCGTTCTCTGATAGCTTATTCACCTTGAATAAAGGAACGGCAAGGTTAAACCCGTCAAGCTTTGGGATCTTCGGGCATGGCTCTTTGATGTCGTTTCCATTTTCATTCACAACCGCTGCCTGAGACATCGTTGAAGTTCGTGATGTGGATTTTAAACAGAGAAAACTAATTGAGAAAAAGGGCTTGGAACCTGGAGAAAGACATGTTATAGGAATTCATAGAGAGATGCCCCCCCAGAATTGAATATTTCGAATCGCGTCAAGAATTCCCGCCATGACTTGCTCGGCAAGCCGTGGGGTCCGGACGAGTACGAGTGGTATTTCCACAGTTATTATTGGGCTCAAACCAGCCCATAAGTGTTGGACTTTGCTGGACACGTTCATTATGATGGATCCTATTTAGTATTATTGCCCCGTAGAGATAACAATGAACCAAATTGGGACAGGCCTGAGACCGATTGGACCTGAGCCTGAATTATTATTTTTTAATCCTCAAAACGACATCATTTTATTATTATTTATTGGGCCAATTGTTAGGACACAGCGGGGCTCTTCTTAAACTGCTGTGCCCGCTCTTCCGGTAGATCCCAGCCTTTCAACTTGTTGTGTTGGATGGCTGAGATGTTAAGGGCACAGCAAATCTGAAATAGTAGATCCATTCCCCAATTGCTATCCTGTATGTTATGGCAGCTGTGTTAAGTGATATGTTCAAATCAACTTATATTCATAAACTTAATGTGAATTTTTTCTTAATTAATTGCATCTAAATTTCTTTTCTGGAATCTAACATTATGAGCCGGTCCCATTTTTATTTTTAGTATGGTACAATATTTGTTCTGAACAATACTAGATATTGTTTTGAACAATACTGACATCATTTTTATTGTTACGATCAAGTCACGAATCGAGCTAAACAATTTTAATCCGTTACCTGCTCGTAGTTTGGTCAACCCAAATCTGGCCGAATGAGCCCGGCCGAAGTTAAGATTCCTAATCATGAATTTGTTTCAAAGAATAGTCTCACAATGATGACATCAAAACTTGTCCTTATCACAAATTATGAATTTAAGAGATATGTTTTATTGAATGTGACTTCAATTTTTGGTTGATAATTCGGTAAAATTTTTAAATAATTAATAAACATTGTAATTATAATTTTATTTTATGCTTTAAAATAATGCTATTTCAAGGAAAAAAACTAAAATTATATTGTTTCAATTTTAACTCTATATTATTTTAAGTGATTCAAACCAATGATTAAAATTTTCAATTAGCTCAACCGTAAAAATCTTGAATTATTTAACTCTTCGGTTTGATTTACTTTAATAACTCTTGTTGTCAAAAACTGATTAATTAAAAAAACCTTATAAATAAATATAAATCAATTAATTTTTATTTAACGATTTCTTCTTTTTAATTAAACTTCAAATTTTTTAATAGGTAACAACAATATATTTTAATTAAATTTTAAATTTCATTTAATCTTTAGTTAGTTTTATAATGGTCTAATACTGGGTGATACAAAGGTCACCTTAAGACTCGAACTTTTATCGAAGCTAATCGCCAACACTCTTAGCACAGCAACCTTACTTAGGTCCACTTAAGTAAAACTTCAGTCTTCAACGACCCTCAGAGTGTTTATCTCGCACACTCGAATAAACAATGCTACGAAAGCAATAAAGTAAAGGCAACAAAGGAACACAAAAGAGATACGGTCAAAACAACTTTTATATTACTTTCCTTCAAAAAATTACAAGGAATGCTCTCTCTCTAAATGAATTGAGAGCAAAGCTCGAATGAGCGACTCTAACTGATAAGATATGACCTATAAGATAACAGAAAGATTGAGTTTACTAGGAAATTAGCATCTTTATCCTCAAAGATCTCTAATATTTCAGATGTTGAGTTCCACTATAACTTTAACTGTTCGTCAACGTCATCTCATCCAAGATCTCCTCATGATAGCTATCTGCTGATAATGCAGTGTGATCTTACCGAAGCCCACATAGCACACTGGTCTAATTCAATACTTCTCACAATAAGTCCGTTAGTCGTGGTCCATCCATTCGAGCATGGGCCAAGTTTTAAGTCCATCAAGTCCTTAGCCTAGGTCGAGTTGATCTCTATAAGGTCCAAGACTCTACTAAAATTCGCACAAAGTTCGATCCTACTTGCCCATGTTTGTCTTAGTGCTTTCACATGCCTTCCTCATGCATGTAATTTAGCTAACCTCTCTCCTAAGGCTCATCATAAAAGTTGCCGAGAAGTGCTTCGAAATTTAAGGGTCTAATATTAGAGATGGCAACTGGGCCTAAGCTCGGTTCAATCAATCCCAACCTTAGTTGTAGTCAACGAGGGCAGGTCCGAGTTGACAGGACATTGGGCCTTGTTTTCTGAAAAAATCAAATTCCTGGCCTTTGGGCTTGTGCTCGAGGCTCGAGGCTCGAGCTTAAGTTGTCTAGGTCAGGCCTTACTTTTATAAACAAAACAATATTATTTTATTAAAAACAATGTCATTTTATATTTTTAATTTTAAAAAAGTTTAAGCAGGGACAAATTAGGGTCGCACTAATACATGACGCCTTGAACGCGAACCTAAGTAGAGCTCATCCTGACTCATTATCATTTTTATTTTAAACCTTTCAAACCTTAAATATTTGTCTTATAAATTTAACTTTCGGTCTGATTAACTTAATCCGTTATCATATTAATTTATTAATTAAAATGATATAATTTTATTCTTAACATAAAATTCAATTAGACCAAACTCAAAATATTAAAAAAAAAGGCGTCGGATTGTCCTATGATTCGACCCCGAACCCGACCCGGCTCATTTCATTCCTATTTCAGCCTACCCGACATAACTCTCGGAGATTCTTTCCTATTTTGTACTGATACACTACCAAATAACAGCGTTGCGAATTCCTACAGACTCCCTCCTACTGCTCGTGTCTACAGATGAAACCAGAGAAGAAGAAAGCTTGAAACTCCATTAATGGAAGCTATATAAACTCTAACTAAGCTTCGTGCATAGCATAATCTCACATGTCTGTCTCATAAAACCCATCTCACCCTTTGCCATCTTCCATCTCCTCTCCAAATCAACACCATCCTCATGCCAGTAACCTGCCAGACCAAAGAAAACTTATATGGAACCTTCAACAACTGTTATATCTCAGAACTCATCACCCAATCCAAATCCCGACTCGATCTTCCTCGAACACAACGGCTTCAAC
>JANZXR010000171.1:42045105-42055736 GCA_027575705.1 Erythroxylum echinodendron
ACTTGAAAAAGACCTACTCAAGAGACAATGGAAATGTGAGGTGTGTATATTTTCCATCTCCTCTCCAAATCAACAGCATCCTCATGCCAGTAACCTGCTAGGCCAAAGAAAACTTACATGGAACCTTCAACAACTATTATATCTCAGAACTCATCACCCAATCCAAATCCCGACTTAACCTTCCTCGAACACAACGGCTTCAACCACCATTCCTCGTTCGTCGAAGTAGAGATGACCACCGTACAGAGCGGTGGTGGTGGTGGTGGGTACACGAGTTTGCGGGATATATTGGCACCGTCGTCGTCGTCTCCGCCGTCGATCGTCTCGCCGACCCACAACTCTAGCTGGTGCGAGATACCCATCAAAAACCCACTCGTAAAGCATGCGGCTTTGGCTTACTTGCAGCCCATGTCGACCCCTCCGGAGGTTGGCGATCGAGGGCTCTTCGGGGGATTGAAGGAGAAGTGTTGCGGTGAATGCGGGTGTCTTGAGTGGCTCGCCGGAATCGTCGTGAAGCCGTTCAGAGACGTGATTTGGGAGAGGAGTGAAGAGATCGACGGCGGTGATGATGACGTAAAAGCCGAGTGATGGTGATGTCACCGGACGGTGAACGGAAATGTTTTTCCTCAGAATGCTCGTCAACTTTGACTGGCAGATAGTGGCAGACTTGTAAATAATGATTCTTTCTCTCTCTCGTTTTTTTCTAATTATTAATTTTATAACTTTTGGAGATTGATTGATGGATGAGGAAATCGATTTTGATATTATTATAAAACAGCATGAGTGTATTACGCACTTTTTCTTTTCTTTAATTTTGTTTTAAGTTAATAGATAAATGTTTGAGTTAATCAAATTTTAAACGGTACGATCCATCCATCGTTCAGAATGAAAGAGACGATCTCGTAATTTTTAATATTTTGTAATTTTTAATATTTTAATTTTTTTATTGTGACTGAACTTCAACTTATGCTTAAGAGATAGATGTCTATATACTAATAAGAGATGTATAAATTTTCGAGAAAAAAAGAGTCGTGATAATTTCTCCTATACCATCGGGTCTCGAATCTTCTTTTTTAGATGTTTATATAAAAAAAGAAATAAAATAAAAATAATTATTTGAAATCGATTCTAAATTAAAGAATCGAATATGAATTAATAAATTCAAGAAGGTTGACTTAAACCGATTTCAATTAAATCTTAAAATAACATCATTTTTATAAGTTTCAGATTGTTTTATCGGTTGAGTCGAGCTTGAGAAAAAAATTAATCCGAGCTTGGTCTAAATTTAATGAATCAAGTCAAGTTTAATTAATTTTGAATCGAATTTAATAACTTTGATAAATTAGTTAAATTTAGTCTATTCGGGTCAAAATCAACATATCAAAATAAAATTTAACAAATATCAACTTTATATTGGAAAAACAATTGTCTATGAACCTGACCTCTTATCAGTCTTAATTTAAAAGCAATGTCCCAGAGCTAATGTGGCAGTTTTCAGACCAAAGTTCACAACCAACATCCAAAGTTCACATTTAATATCTTATCATTTTTAAAAGATGTCATTTAATGACTGGTTTGGTGGAAATTTCCATTCCTCTTTATAATTAATATCCTTGGCCCTTAGTTTGTGTTCGTCCATTCACTCTTTTCAAGTTTTTTTAAGTTTTGGTCATATCAGTGCAACTTCTCAGGAGAGAATTGCTTATGGTAATGGGTCGGGTTAGATCGAGAAGTCCGGCTTGAAGTTTGGGTGAACTCATGTCAGTTTAGTGAGTCACCCAAAAAGATGAAAATTTATTTTATGATAAATTTCTGATATGTAAAAATCGGCTTGAGTATACCTATAAATGTACTTGTTCAAGGGGGCATATAATATAATCTCAAGCAGCTTTAATGGAGTCCACTCAAGTGACCAAACAGATAAATGTGCCTCATTGTGTTAGCAGAAATATCATCAAGGAGAATTCTGTCATACAATTACCAGTAATCCCGGCATGAACAAGATCCGCGTCAGAAATGAACAAACATCTTCAAATCTCCCAGAATTATCTCTCTTTTTGTGATCTGTGATATCTTCTTTCTGGAATTATGACAAGCTTCACATGTTTAATGGAGTCCACATCAAGTGACCAAACTGATATATGTGCTTCATTGGGTTAGCAGAAGGACCATCGAGGCTTGATTACAAGGAATCTGTCGAACAATTACCAGTAATCCCGACACGAACAAGATCCGTCACGGAAATGATGAAACATCTTCGAATCCCCCAGAATTATTTCTCTTTTTGTGAATTGTGATATCTTCTTTCCAGAATTATGACAATTTTCACATATTCTGATGTTTTTTCTAACAATCACAGGATTTCCAACTTCTGTAGAGATCAACCCAAAACAGATGGCCAGTTTGGCACTGTGAGTTTCCGGTGACTTTGCTCTTCTTTTAATTAAGTCTTCTGGTCTGAATTTGTTAAGAGAATGAAAATATCTGTCTTCTTGCAAGACAATATCCAGCACATCATAGATGGTGTTCTTTTGGGTGTGGGACTTGTCCTGATTGATGAATCTGTGTCTTTTCCCACTGATCTCAACTGTACTGCATCCGACCGTCTTCGATATCCTGTTCTTTTCCATCACGTATTTAATCCGTTTTACATCCACCCACCTCCCAGCTTCAGCATACATATTGGAAAGTAAGACGTAGCAACCTGTATTATCATGTTCCAAAGAGAAAATTTCCCTAGCTGCAAGTTCCGCCAACAATATATCATTGCTTTTCCTACTTGCAGCTAACAAAGAACCCCAGATTCTGGCTGTTGGAACCACGTGAATCTCTTCAACAAAACGCCTGGCTGCATCCAGATTCCTAGTACGACCGAGGAGATCTAGCATACAACCGAAATGCTCTATACCAGGGTCAATACCATGCTGAGTTTTCATGGAACTGAAGAACTCCCAGCCTTCATCAACCAAGCCAGAAATGCTGCAAGATGACAGCAGGGAAACAAAGGTGCTCCTATTTGGTTCAAGTCCTTTCTCCTTCATTTCTGAAAAAAACTGGATCGATGTGGCTCCAAACCCGTGAATAGCATAAGACATCATTATCGTATTCCATGATACAACATCCTTATAGATCATGTGATCAAAAATTTTTCTTGCACTCTGGAGATCTCCACATTTGGCATATGTGTACATGATTGAATTTGAGATGGAAGTGTTTGGAACTAGTTCTGACTTTATGATATAAGCATGAATCTGCTTACACTCACAAATTAATGCTAAATCAGCATAGGCAGGTAGGATACCTGCAATTGAAACTGCATCTGGTTTATGATGCACATACCAGAGGTCTTGAAACAAATCCAGAGCTTCTCCATTCTGTCCATTCTGTACATAAGCAGAAATCATCGCGTTCCACGAAACCAAATTCTTTTCATGCATTTGACCAAATACACATTCTGCCAATTTCAGCACTCCACATTTTCCATAAAAGTCAACTAGAGCAGTTTCCAAGACTATATGGGGGACATGGTTTCTCCTAATGGTGTACCCATGGATAGATTTACCTATCAATAATGCTTCCAATTGTGAACAAGAAGGAAGTAAATTAATCATCGTAACATTGTCTGGAATCAAGTTATCCTCCTCCTGCATCCTTTTCAAGCAAGACAATGACTCGAAATGATGAGCATTTAGACTATAAGCACCAATCATGGCATTCCAAGCCACAATGTTTCTAGAGAAGATCCTGTTGAACACCCTGTCTGCATAATTGACTTCACCACACTTGCCATACATATCAACCATTGATGTCTGTACCATGATCTCCAATTCAAGCCCACTTCTGATAGCTTGGCAATGTATTTCTTTTCCGCTACGAAGAAAAACCTCCATCGAACAAGCACCAAGAGAACTAATCATGCTAAATTTGTCAGGTTTCTTTCTCATATCCAACATTTCTCTAAAACATATCAATGAGCTCAATCCATCCCCAACAGCTTGATACCCACTGACCATAGAGTTCCAAGAAACCAAGTCCTTGACAGCCATTCCTTTAAAAACTTTCTCCGCAAGCTCGATCAATCCAAGTTCTGCATAAAATTCGATAAGAAAATTACAAATATAAACATCCAAATCCAACCCTTTCTTAATCAACTTTGCGTGTATCTTTTGACCCTCAACTAAACTCAACAACTCACTGCACGCTTTAATCACAAAAGGGAAAGTAAAATTATCACTTCTGACCCCCTCATTTTCCATCTTATAATAAAACTCAATCGCTTCTTGGAACAACCCAGAGTTAAAGAAACCTCTAATAACAACATTCCATATGTAAGTCTCCGAGCGATTCATTTTCTCAAACAAATAGAGCGCGTCGTCCATCGACCCTCTATCCGCAAAAGCTTTAAGAGCCCTTAAGAGAGTGAGACTATTGAGTTTGACCCCACGAAATAAACAAGTCCTTTCATGGGTTTGTCTTACTTTACCGGACCTTTTTTCTCTCAACTTTGAAGAAACTTCCGGCGCTTGAGCTGCATTCCGAGCTTCCATTCGCTTCGGGGACAGGTTCTCCGGTGCGTAGGAACCGTAAATGCATCTCCAAACAAGCGGAGCTGCCATTTTTCTCTGCGGATTCAAGGTTGAGAAGACGGTGGCTTCAGATACTCATGAGTCGCTTGCTTGTAGCGTTATGTTTGGGCGGGGACGAGGAGTGACCGTTAATTCAGTTGCTGTAGATGCAACTGTAATAATCAACGGTCAACCAGTTTAAATTTATGCTGGCACGTGACAGTAAGGCGTAATCACGTGTTGTAGATAGGATGAAGCGTGATGGAGGCCGTGGGCCCTTATCTGATATTAACCGTAGAAGAAGTCCAATTAAATTCTATCCACAATTGGGCCTTCTTTGGTTAACATGATTTTTACTTCAAAAAGTAACTTTTTTTTTTAAAATTTATATTATCACATTTAGTTCATTTTTTTTAGTAGTTGAGAAAGTAAAAACTTTCCCAATATAGAAAAAATAGTAACACTTTACTTAAATTTTACATCTCATCGCCCCCTTTGATATTTAGATTACTTTCCTCAAAAATTTAATCTAAAAAATACGCTAATCAATTCAATCATTCCTTCTCTTTCAACTCTACAATAATTCTTTTATAAAAACTCTACCTTCTCTTCAACTATTTTTGTTATTCTTCCGTTAGCATGATTTTGGATTTTTTTCAATGTTAGAAAAATTTTTATATTTGATTTGAATTTTAAGATTTATTTTTGTATTCGGTTGAGGTTTTTTTAGTGTTTTTCAATATTATATTTATAATATAATAGTATTATATGATTAGAATATTATAAATGAAAAAATTAACATTTAATAATACAACTTGTATTACAAATTAACATTATTTAACGATTTCAATTTTTATTTAATTTGTAGGGATATATTTGGGGACATGTCAAAATTAAATTACATTCCATGAAATATTATTGCATGCTAAGCACTACAATAAGAATCGATCCAACTTTCCTATTAAAATTCTTATAAGTATCTAAACATCTGAATATTTTTACTTTCTATATATTTATTTTCAAGAATAAGATTCTAAATTCACTTTATTTTCCGATCAACAAAACGGGGCTATGATGTTTTTTTGTTCATGATCTAAAGTTTTATATAGGGTTGATGGCTAGGTCGGGTCGGATATGTTAGGCATGATATCAGCTCGAAAGCCTATGCTCATGCCCTAGAGTTGATATTTAGGTCGGGCCAGCCCGAAGTCTTATAAATCTAAACAGTTTGAAGCCCGACCTAACTTAAATTTTTTATTTTCAAAATTAGAAACAAAAACGATTTCATTTTATTCAAAACAACGTCACTTTGCTTATAACTTTAAAGCTTCGAGCTGGGCCTATTTGGACAGTTTGAAACCTAGCTTGAATTAAAGCTCAAAAAATTGGGAAAGAAAAGCTTAAATTAGACCTAACATTTGATCAATTTAGGTCAAATCAAATCGATTACATCAGGCCGAAACTCTGGTAGGAGTTTAACCCGAAAACTTCAAAAATTTGAGAATATGAAAAAAGTTTAAAATTCGATAGACTTCAAGTTAGAATTCAAACTTATTCAACTTGAAATTCTATGTATAATTATTATGATCCTTTGATATGATAAAATAACATCATTTTGGATCTAACTGGGATGGACTTAGCTCGAGAAAAAAGGTCAGGCTAAGCTAAGGCTTCCCAATGTCATCCCTAGCTACTTCAAGGCTCCTCAGGTATGCACTCAAGTACAGGAATCCATGAACGTTGCTTGCTTTCCTTCGTGACTCTCAAAAGATGCTTTCTTCTTAGAAGATTCAAAGGCTCTTCCATCATCTCCATCATTTGCTTCAGGTCTTGTTTTCTCACGACCAGCTTCATCCTCACAACCCCATCTTCTCTAGCTTGCGAAACCATAACGTGCCCGAAGGTTTTCTCCAACAGATTGTTCTTCAAACTCCTGCTTCTTGATGATCGAAAATCTCTCCTGGAAAACACTTTTCCTTCTGTTTCAACTCTCAAATCCATATCCTCTTACTGCTAAACTCTTGGTTTGAATCGTGCAAGTTTCTTGTAGCTCTCTGAACCTGAATCTTTACATATAGAACTTGAAATGAACTTGGAAGTACTAAATTATAAGGTCGGTTATTAAAAAATGTGATATCAGATTAAAGTCTAAAGAGTGGGTTTTTGACTTTGATAATCTTATACCGATCACATGTTTCTGCAGTAGAGTGCAAGAAGAAGAGCTGTACCAAATCCAGAACTTTGACTTTGTTGGCTATCTGTCAAATTACTTGCATGTGAGGGCAGGCTCACATGCAAATCCTATGATCCCGCAGGAGTTAGGTAGTAAGCATGGCAACGGCTGAGCCAGATCGTTACTTGATCCGACGCTCCGACTTGAGTTAATCCTTTCACACGTCGGCTTGAATTCGACTAGAACCTTAGATTACCAACTCTATTGGGTACGCACCGACGGTGGCTAAGAGCACCGACGGTGGCTAAGAGAATTGTTGGAAATATTTGGATCTTGCAAAGCCCGGCCCCTTTCACAAGGCAGCTTGAGCCCTATCCAAATGTTTCCAAATTTTTAGGATGTGCTTATATAGCTGGTATGAAAACAAGAGGAAAATGAAATAGTGAATTTGATAAGGGAGTATGATTATAGAGTTATTATTTTGATTATCCATTTTTTTATAATACTCCATTCCTCTCGTAATATGAAAGAATGGGTATTATTGTTTTGTAAAGTCTCCAATTATGAATAATTTAGTAGTTCTATTTTAAAAAATATTTTAAATACTAATTAATTAATCAAAATATAATTATTTAAAATATTATTATTATTAATTAATTATATTATAATTAATTAAAATATAATTAATTAATTACAATATAATTAATCAAAATATAATTCATTCATTAATTAAAATATTGTATTTAATAAATAAATTACAATATAATTAATTAAAATAGAATTAACTAACATATAATTAATTACAATATAATTATTCATTAATTAATTATCGTAACTAATTAAATAATTAAAATATATTTAATTAATTAGTTAAAATATAATAAAATTTTATTTCTCAATATTTTTTACAAACCAGCCACTGTCAATAATGATGATAATCAGTCTTTCCTCTTAACCAACCATTATAGTTATAATGATAATATCTATTCTCATGCTTCACTATATTCATTCTCATTCTTATTACCATTCTCTTATACGAACTAACTACCCCCTCAGTTAACGTAAGTTTAATCTGCCGGCTTTGGATCTGATTGAACCTGACAAAGATGCTCTTATTGCCAACTCTAGTGGATATGCACCTTGTAATAATATTATGGTGAGTAAGAGAATTATTGGAACCATTATAATCTAAACAGGACAAAGTTTCCATAACTCATCTCCAATTATTGGAACCATTATAACATAAACAGGACAAAGTTTCCATAACTCATCTCCATACACGATCTCTATAACTTCTTTAACTTGGTTATCTTATTACACAAACACTTGGAATTCTAATAAAAAAGAAGAAGAAAGGTTTCAATCTTGAGATCCACCGTTAAAGAACTGTAAGGATCAATCTTTTTATGCAATGATGGGATGTAAAGTATGAGTCTCACGTTAAAAAGAGATGAAGTTAGCGAAGAACACATTAGTAGAAAGGACCCATAAATTTAATGCCTAAAAATTTTGGATTGAAGTGTGATGTCAAAATTTACGAGTATGTTTCATCACTAGGCTTATGATGTAGATCTTCCGTGAAAATGGGCTCTTCAAATCGAACAAGTGATATCAGAGCCGATAGTTCGGCAAAGGACGAGTATGGAGATGGTAGTCAGGGTCCCGTAGTTGCTTCCTCGTAAAGAAGAGCAAGGAAACTCTTAGTGGACTTAGACCAGCAGAGTAAATAAGCTATTGGTAACGTCATATACTCAAACTGCTAAACAAAAAGGTTTTCGGTCAAGGAAAAGTCCAAGTTCAATGTGAAAATTCACACTTAAGAGAGATGTTGGTGGGATGTCAAGTGTAAGTAGGAATCACACATTAAAAAAAATGAAGCTAGTGAATAACATATAAGTTGAAAGGACCTATAAACTTAACGTTTTAAAAATTTGAGTTGAAACATAATGTTAAAACCTGTAAGTATATTTCATCACTAAGCTCGCACGGGTAGCTCAATTGATCTTTAGGATGATTATTGAGTTCAACGTCTTAGGTTCGACTCTCAGCAGCGGGAGTGTGGGAGTTTCATCTAATGTGGTGGCTCCTTGTGCATACCAAACAAGGGGCCCTTTCTCTGAAGAACTGAGTGAGATTAAATCGTGATTTATCCTCTATTACTCTGTTGGGCCGGGATGTGGGGATGCCTAGGATGGGCGATTTCACCTTTATTGAGTGCTAAGTATATTTCATCTCTAATAAGTAAGGTAAACATATCTTAACATCGGATCTTCAAGAAGAGGAGGATGTAATAGTTAAGGTAAACATAACATCGGACTGCGCACTGAACATCGACAGACTGCAGTCTTATTATTTGTCCGACTTAGACAAAGAACATCAGACAAAACAACTTCTTATCAACACATGGGATTTATTTAACTATAGTATATAGTTTGTTAGTTTTGAAATAGAATAATTAATAAAAACGTACGTACCAAAGAAAAGTTGTATACTGGTGAGTAGATACATGTGTTCCACAATTAATTGGTCACATATTCCAATAGTAAATCAAAGGGTTCAACTAACAAAATCGAATCATGAAACTGATCAACTATTGCATGAAGGTTACGATAAAAGTTAGCACTAGTGGATTTTAATATATACTTATTATTGATAAATTAAGAAAGTTTTATTTAAAAAATTATTTTTTTATAATATCAATGATGACCGACATCTCTCGTGCACTAACTTATATATATATATTTAAAACTTTCACAAGATTCGTAAACCAGATAAGATATTTAAGATTTGAAGGGTTCAATTATATTAGATAGTTATAAAATTGACTAAAGATTGAATAAAATTAAAAAATTAAAAATATGATTGAAAGAGATTATTGTTGTCCATTAGAGAATTTAAAGTGTAATAAAATTGATTTATTTTAGTTTATAAGAAGTTATTAATTTATAAAAAGTGATCGACTAATTAATAAACTGATCAGTTTTTAACAAGAAGAATTATTAAAATAAATTGAACCGAAAAGTTAAACAATTCAAAATTTTTACGATTGAACTGACCGAACCGATTGAGTAATTACAAAAATTTGCTTGAAGCATGAAGGTAGAACTCAATCGGCTAATTAATTAGATACCATTAATCTTTTTTATTTATTTTAATTAAAGGAGATGTTAAATTATTTATTAAAATTTAGTTATTTTCTGTGAAATGGTAAAGTGACACAAATAAATAAATAAATAAACTATATATATAGTTATTTAATTTTGAATATTTCATATAATTAACTCTAATTAATTATTTTCAAACATGTGATTCTGTACAAGTTTTAAATGAGATGGTTGTTCATCTAACATAAACTTGAGATATTATAAATAATAATCAACCTCAATATAGTACAATAACTTGTGATTCTTCAAAAAAATATAATAATCAAACAAAAACCTAGCTAGTGAGACTATAACCATCAAGAAAGATAGGAATGATCAACTCCAAAGTTAAATGTATTCCACATTTGTTAATTCAATACTGCATACCGTGCAAAACATTTTTTGTTAGTAAAATATAACAAAATTTGAGAAAGTTTTGCTAATGAATATTATGAGAAATTTTATATATAAATGTAGAATTTGAAACCTAAAAAAAGTCTAATGAAATATTATAGTACGTGACATTGTTTACACTGCGATTGAAGAAAGCAAGTTATTGCTAGGTGTGACTCCTAAGTTTGTAAAATTTGATAAACTTTACAAGAGTTGCATCATGAGTTTCTAGCCTATATACCTAATAATCCTAAAAAAGATCTAAGAGTTTGAAAAAATCTAAATCCATCACCAAAAACTTAAAAATTTGGAAAAAAGTTAGTAAATTATAAAAATTTCATGAATGTTTTGCTCATG
>JANZXR010000171.1:42069089-42109774 GCA_027575705.1 Erythroxylum echinodendron
AAACCAATGAATCCAACATCAACATTAATATCATCAAAGATGGAAAGAGAGGAAATTTCCTTTGGGAACATTTACATTATTGATTTTGACATATTATGATGTTTGCTTTTTTATAATTAAGGTTGATTTTTAGGTTAGATATAAATCCGGTTCAAGAAAGGTTTGGACTAGGGAAATAAAATAAGTTTAGTTATACTTAAATTCAAATACATGTTTAGAGATTTGAAATTTATTTTTGAACTAGAGTTTAGGCTCGAGCTGCCTCATTACACTCATGCGTAAGTGCAATAGATGAATTTGACACATTTTTTCAACTATGATAAATTATGAAATCAAGTTGGTCGCCTGAAATCAACGAAATAAATTAATTTAAATTAGAGTCAAATTTTAAAAATGAGCTTAAGTATTTAAGGTTAAATTTGAAATTTATTTTAGGGCCGAAGCTCGGGTTGACCTAGACTAGCCTGTTGCCACCCTAATTTTTAAGTGCAACTCATGGAGTGTAAATGAAATGACAAAAATTGCAG
The DNA here is from genome assembly GCA_027575705.1 of Erythroxylum echinodendron. Taxonomy (NCBI): domain Eukaryota; kingdom Viridiplantae; phylum Streptophyta; class Magnoliopsida; order Malpighiales; family Erythroxylaceae; genus Erythroxylum; species Erythroxylum echinodendron. The sequence continues at coordinate 42,069,617 of JANZXR010000171.1, forward strand.
TAAACTAAGGCTGTCTCTCCTAAGTTGGTAAGAGACATTTTGAGAAATTAAAGTTCAGACAAAGGAAATCTGTTTGTTCACTTTGGTTTAACCGACAAGACAATTGTCCTGAAGCAACTTGGTACAGGAACTAGGAGACAATTAAACACTGAGTTTGAGTTTACAACTTCTGAAAGAACTCTAACCAGTTGACTTGCTCAGTTGGCCAACTTTTTCTCAATCTTTTAAGAAAGATGACAAGGTAGAAACAGTATGTCAAAAAACCCAGAAACTGTATCGAATTCGGCTGATCTTCTGGTACACAGGATATTGATTCTGCAGATGAAAATAGTCACCACAATATGGCACAAATCCATTTGATGTATGTTTCAACCTCCAGCTAATCTGTAGGTACCAAATACCTGGAAATGGTCAGGGGTGAAATTGTTATGAGAAAGCTAACTTAGTGTATCAGAGTTTTTGAATTCTAAAATCATACAGACCTAACTTAGATACAACTACTGTATAGAATGACTGATGCAGGAAACTATACTGACACTCGCATATAATGAACGAGACGTGTATTGTGATTATCTTCATATTCTCAAAGGCCCTTACCTTGATGGTAACATATTAGTCCTGGGGATACACCTTTGTCTTTGAACCAGATTGGAAACTGATGTACCTAGGAAGGAATTATACAATTCTTCACCAATTTCCCACATCGGTTTACTCTTTTGGGCATGGAAACCTGGAAGAGTGGCCCTCTCTTCCCGGTTGTAGTTCCTCTCCCTTGTGCTGCAAGTGTGGATCACCATCAAATATAAATTGAACTTTGTTGAGTTCTATACTATCTGGCATTCCATAATCTCGCAAAGTTGAAAGGTTAACAGGTGCCACAAATAAGCATTAGGAACCAGAATCAATCCAACTTCGTGCTGTTTGTTTCTGGATATTGTTCCTTTCCATCACCCCTCTAATGTCTGCTGCATCATCCCAACTCCCCATATTAGCATACATGTTGTGTAGCAAGACATAAGGAGTCGAACTCTCTGGTTCAAGTTTCATCAATGCTTCAGCTGCAACTCTAGCCATCTCTACATTGTTGTGCACCCTTGAAGCACCCAGTAATGCACCCCAAACAGCCTTGTCTGGCTCAAAAGGCATGCTTTTGATCAAATCCAGGGCCTCCTCGAGTTGTCCGTGTCGACCGACAATGTCGACAAGGGAGGCAAAGTGTTCAACTGTTGGCTTGACACCGTAATCACTTTGCATTGATTTAAATATCCTTCGACCCTCTTCAACCAGCCCTGCATGAGCACAGGCATGCAGAACTGAAATGAAAGTTATGTAAGTAGGCTGCACTTCAAAATGTCTCATCAATTTGAAAAGCTCTAGAGCTTCTGAGGCATAACCATGGGATGCATATCCTCCAATCATTGCATTCCAAGAGATAACTTCTTTCTTCAGTTTCAATTCCTCAAAGATGGTTCTTGCCTCAAGTATTGCCCCGCATCTTGAGTACATGGTAATCAGGGCGTTATTTATCGGTGTGTCGGGAATAACTGTTTTTGTAACCAGCTGATGAATCTGCATACCCAGGTTCAGATCCATAATCCCAGTAGATACACTGAGAATTGAAGATAAAGTGTGTCGATCGGGTTTCTCGCCTTCAGATTGCATCCTAAGAAAGAGCTCTATTGCTCCATTGAAATCTTCGTATTTTTCATACCCAGCTATGACAGAATTCCATGATACCAAACTTTTTTCAGGCATCTTCTCAAAGAAATCACGAACAAGCTCCAGATTACCTGTCAGTGAATACCCTGAGACCATCAAGTTCCACGAAAGGGTGTCGCGATTGGGCATTTTGGAGAAGAGATTTGACGCTTCCTCCATATCCAACACATGAACATATCCACTGATCATAGTATTCCATGAAAATGTATCTCGTTCTATCATTTGTTCAAAGAGTTCATGGGCAGAAACCATATCTCCAGCCTTTACATAGCACATGATCATGGTATTCCAAGACACGACATTTCTCTCAAATCTCTCATTCTTTTTGTCTCTTCCGTCATTATGAAATGGGATTCGATCAAAAAGTTTTCGAGCTTCATCAACCAATCCTTTCTGGCCATACCCGGCAATCAAAGTATTATATGCATGCACCAGATTCTCTTTTGCACCATCCTTATTCTTGTACTCCAACAGAACTCTTGCAGCTCCTTCCAATTCCTCATTCTGAATAAGACCCGATACAAGTGCACTCAGAGAAGCTGCATCTCTCTCCGGCATCTGGTTGAAAAACTCAATCGCACGCATCACGTCACCATTCTGCAACAACCCTGAAACCACAGCATTCCAGGATACAACATTCCTATGAGGCATTCTATCAAACAACAACAATGCCTGATCCATCATCCCATTCTTCGCATACCCGCTAATCATGGTGTTCCAAGATACGCAATCCCTCTTTGGCATCATCTCAAACAAGCACCTACCCTCCTCTATAAACCTGTTCCCTCCACATGAAACATACCCACAGATCATCAAGTTCCAAGACACAACATCTCTTTCAGGCATTTCGTCGAACAACTTCCTCGCCTTAGTCATCTCCCTCCTCTTCACATACCCACTTATCATTGAGTTCCAAGAGACCGTGTTCCTACGTCCCATATTGTCAAAAAATGCTCTTGCTTCGTTAATCTGACCAATTCGTATGAAATGAGAGATCTTCTTGTTCTCTGCAAGTAAACTAGTGTTCCTAAACGAGTTTCTGGGTCTTGAACATGAAGAGAAACAGTGAGAACCTAAAGTAGCAAACTCAGACGCGCGCCTAGAAACCTCAAAAGTTCCAAACTTGGTTAAAGTGTCGATCTTTAACCTCCTCATCATCTTCCAACAAGTCAGGAGAATCATTACCAATTACTCAAGAACTCACTTAAATATCATGGAAAGGGTGGTATGCACAGTATACGTGTCATGGACCAACTGGAGCCACCACCATCACTGCGGCGTTCACCAGTACTTCTGCCGCCAACAACCGCCGCCGTTTCTTAGGAAAAGATTGAGTTGTAGTGTATGCGTTGGACTAAGCAAACAAGGCGAGCGGTTCTTATCTTCTGTTGCCACAAGCACTACCAATGAAAATCTGAACCGCTTGATAAGAAAGTTTGTCGGATCGTCGCCGAAACCAGTGGCTCTTGATGCTCTCTCTCACCTTCTATCTCCTCATACTACACACCCTCACCTCTCCTCCATAGCCTTCCCAGTAAGCTCTCTCCCTCTCTCTCTCTCTCTCTCTCTCTCCGTCTCACTCTTTCTAGACTTGATTGAAGTTTGAAACTTTATAAGTTCATGGAAGATAGAAAAGTTGGAAACTTTGACATGGATTCAGATTGCCCATTTAAAGATTACCCAAGAGCATCACTTTATGAGCAATTTGTCTCCATTTTCTGGGGTTTCTCTGTTCTTTCTTCTTAGCTTGATATTGGATACTTCAATGGAGTAACCCCAGTTCTTGAGTCGATTTGTGTGTTCTTTGCAGCTCTATTCAGAGATTAGTGAAGCACCATGGTTTGATTGGAATCCCAAGCTAGTGGCACAACTTGTTGCCTTGCTTGAGAAACAGGGTAGGTATAATGAGTCTGCAACTCTTCTTTCTGAATCCATTTCCAAGTTACAGTCCAAAGAGAGAGACCTCCTTCAGTTCTACTGCAACTTGATTGAGTCCCACTCCAAGCACAATGCATTTCATGGCTTTGATGATTCATTCTCTCGCTTGAATCAGCTTGTTTGTGATTCCAACTCTTTTTATGTGAAAAAGCAAGGGTACAAGGCAATGATCAGTGGATTGTGTGAGATGGGGAGTCCTAGAGAGGCTGAGGATTTGATTGGTGAGATGAGAGGGAAAGGGCTCAAAGCATCCTTGTTTGAGTTCAGGTGTGTTTTGTATGGATATGGAAAACTAGGATTGTTTCAAGATATGCACAAGACTCTTCAACAAATGGAAAGCCAAGGGCTTGAAGTTGACACGGTTTGTTCAAACATGATTCTTTCTTCTTATGGAGCTCACAATGCACACTCTCATATGGTTCGTTGGTTGCAGAAGATGAAGGCTTCTGGCATTCCTTTCTCTTTAAGAACTTACAATTCAGTATTGAATTCTTGTCCTACAATCATGTCGATTGTCTCTGGCATAGATAGTCACTATGGTTATCCAATTTCGTTTCGAGACTTGACGGAGGTTTTAAATGAAGATGAGGCCTTGTTGATCAAAGAATTGGTTGAATCATCAGTTTTGGGTGAGGCAATCAAGTGGAGTAACTCTGAAGCGAAGCTGGATTTGCATGGAATGCATTTAGCTTCTGCTTATGTAGTTATGTTGCAGTGGATGGAGGTGTTAAGGAATAGATCTATTGAGGGAAAGCAAGTTTTCCCAACTCAGATCAGAGTGGTCTGTGGATCAGGAAAGCATAGCAGCATTAGAGGGGAATCACCAATCAAATCTATGGTTAAAGAACTTGTGACTCGCACAAGAAGCCCACTGAGGATTGACAGGAAGAACACTGGTTGTTTTGTTGCTAAAGGGAAAGCTATTATTGAATGGCTGCAATAAGTTACCGCAGAATTTTCTTATATTTAGATTTGAGTTATTGAATCTTATACAGTATTGTCAAATGCATAAAGCTTGAAAATTGTCGACTTAATACGGGCACAGGGTAGATTACTGAACGAATCGATTCTTTATTGATATACAGAATGACTATCATACATTTCTTGTTCGAAGGCAGAAGATGTAAAAGACAACCGATTGCATATGTACAGAGACCACGAGCTGCTAGGTCTTACAGGGGATCCAGATGTAAATGCTAGCAAGCAAGTTAGCACTCTTCAGGATCTTCCCTCTATTTCTACTTTGCCTTGAACTTTTACATACACTCTCCAATCTTTCACCATTAAAACCATGGCATCCACCATATATACATCTTCCCAAGATTTTTATGTGAAACTGCTTCAGTGATCAAGCGACGAGCCTGACCTTCGACTGCTAGAGGCAATGATGGCGCAGCTCCAACACCAACGACCACTCCTTGCAATCTTGCCTCAATATTACTGATCGCTCTCTGCATTCATCACCGTAACAATCTTTGAGTAAAACCAATTTGTAATGTTGAGGAATTTTCTGACAGAAGATAAACTAAGGTCAAGGATCAAAACCTGTGCATGTGGGTTCTGAACTTCTACACCACTGGATTTATGAGATTTTGTCCATTCCACTAGAGGATCATGGATGAAAGTCTCAAGAACACTCATCAAAGTCTCTCTGTGTGTCCTCAACACTGAAAGTGTAATTTCACAGACTCTCAAGAAGACGCCTTCATATCCAGTGATGCCCAAACCATCTATCATGTTCTGCAAATAGTGCCCGTGAGAATAAGAAATGACAGATCATAAATTGACTATTCAATGCTTATACGTTCTATGCTTCAGCCTCAAATTTAACTCCATGATTCCATGAATTCTGTTCCATTATGTGGTTATTACAAGAAGTTATTCAGGGAGGACTGATTACTGTTAGTACGGCCATAATACAAATACAAGGCATTTTTGTACTTCTGTCAAAAAGAAACTTCTTGTTACCTGGGTCAACCTGAAAGGTACCAACTCAGGCTTCTCCAGTTGCAACCCTTTGTCAAAGAGGCAGCTGAAGTCAACATGAACGCAATCACCGGTAGTAGAATCAAAGAGAATATTTTCACCATGACGGTCTCCCAGACCCACAATGTGTCCAACCATTGACCAAACAGCAGTCGTGTGGGCATAAGCAACCCGAGCCCTAAACCAAGCAGCAGGCTCAGAAAAAGTGGTCAAAAACCATTTGTGGAAAACTGGAGGGAACATAGGAAGGATCTTGTTTTTCAACATCTCATCCTCTGGCATTTTGCCTTGGCATTGATCATAAATTCTTTTGATCTGAGGATTTGTTTTCTGCCTATCAAACCTTCCGCAGGTTATATATATATCCTGAAGAATATGTCGAAGTCCACGAGTATGGGGTACCCATTCGACCATACCACAATCTTCTGTAAGAGGGATCACTGCAAAAGTGCGAATGTACAGTTTCCTTCGACGGCTTTCAGGATATTTGGATAGCAAACGATTTATCATGGCAGTAAACTCCATCATACGAGCATCTTTTCTGACGTCATCCTTGGGTTTACATAGGAATGGGCGTTCAATGCCATCACTACCCAATAGAACAATCTGCAAAATGTGAAAAAAAAATAATATTCCAAGAAAAATAGAACCACAGAGAACAATCAAGCCACGAAGACAGTTTTTGGCGTATTCTTACTTCAAAACAGAAGTTGCATTCAACAGAATATATTTGTGCCAAAATTCATGCATGCAGTCAAAAACTTTCCAACTGGGCCATACTCACCATATTTCCATGGTATTTTGTAACCATGTTGTGAGAACTAAAAATTTGCAAATCTAGTGCAATGTCTTAGCTAGAATTAAAAAGTGTCATGCTCAAACTTTTTTTGTTGGAACATGTGCAGCATGAGAACATACTTTCTTAGGTCGCTGAAGAGAAGAAAGAATCTCGGCCTCATCAGATATTCCTGAAATTGTTGGAAGATCTGAACCAGAGAAAATATTGAAAGTGAGTGGCTCAATATGATTGATTTCATAGGTTGGCAAACTAACAGTAAGAGATTGTTGAATTGGCATGATAATTTCCAATGGCATCATCCTTTTCAAGGCACTGAATTCAGTTGAGATATTAATTGTTCTTGCTTTTGGCTGCCCGGGGTGGAAGCACAACTTGATAAGATGATCAATTAAGTTTGCAAACTGTACAAACAAATTGCTTCCACCATTTCCCTGGTTGAAACCTTTCTTAGCTTCTTGTATGATTGCAGCAGCTGCCTCTCGCCTCGAAGGGACGGCAGATTTTGAAACAGCTGCCATAATCCACAAGGATTGTTGTGGGTATTGCCAAAGAACAGAGGTGATGATGCGTTTCACCAATTTAACTATCTCTTCATTCTGGTGGCAGATTCGAGAAACCAATTGTGGAAGAACTGTTAACCATTGATATGTTGGCAAATCTTTCAAACACCCTCTGATTATGCTCATCACCTGGCAAAATATTATAATGGAAGATTTATTGCTTCAGGAAACAAGAAGTTCACAATGCAGTTCAGATTAATAAAAATTTAATCACTAACACATTACCTTCTCATGAACCTTTCTTAAATCTTCATTGTATGATGACCTGCGCTGATGATAAATGCTTCCAAACTCAAACCACAGCGTCAGCAATCTTGGAAGAGCCTGAAAGAGATTTTTGTGCCCCTTATGCAGCCCCTTAGCATAGAATAACAGCACATCTGGAACATAATACCACCAACGCTTCTCAGTATTTGAAGAACAAGCAGGAGAACAAGCTGCTGGCACTACCCTGGGACCTAGTTCAGAGTTGTCTTCCTGACGCTTCCTGGCATCCAAAAGAACCTCATCACAATATTTAGCCAAATAAAAGAATCCTTTTTCCCACTTAGGCTGTAATTCTCTCACTCGGGAATAAAGGTTTATGACATCTTCCTTTTGCTTCTGCCCAGTGTAATGGATCCATTTGGTATACAATAGGAGAGTCTTTGCCACATTTTGATTCTCATTCACACCTTGAGTATTGGAAGGTGATGATTGAGGATTCAGCGGCACTAATGAAAGACTAGTAATTGATGACCTTGCAGCAGGGCCTAAAACCTTCTCAGGCATACGTAGGAGAAATTGCTGCAACTCTGCAATGGCACCATCCGCTCGCCTTGTACTCCACAGAAGCTTGGCTTTATCCATGTGAACATTAGGTGAGCCAGAAGTCTGGGCTTCCAAAATAGCACGGTTAGCAGTCTCATAGTGACCAGCCAAGCGACAAAGTTTTGCATATTGAAGCCAGCAGTTGCCAACTTGAGCACCAAGGCCACTGGCATTAAACACCAACCTCCGGAAAGCCAAAAGGGGCTCCCTTGTCCATAGTGATGGTTGTGTAAATCTGAGCCGATTTTCCCAATTCTCCATCAATTTGGTAAATCCAATATCTTCCAAATGAAATATTTTCTCCAAGAAAGAGTCACCAAGAAGAAGATTATGGAAATCCTCCAATTCCCTTAACAAGTGAAGTTTCACAATGAATGGGTATGCCCGGACATAGGAATCCATGCCTGCAGCAGCAAGAGGAGCAATAAGTGCTTGTTTGGACAGTGCAATTTTCTCAGAAACTGAGAAATGATCTTTGTTCATCATAGCCCTGAGAATCTTTGCAACATCCATGTCAAAGGTAGCATTGCTCTCTGAGCCACTACAAAGTAAACCTTCTTCATCAGCTCCACTAAGGTATTCATCCATCAAATCCCACCTGCCAAGCCTCCAAGCTGCCTGCACACCATGCATGCACCATGTTTTCTTGTATTGAGGAACCCTAGAAATTAAGCCGTCCACATGACTGACCATTGCTTGAAGGTGGCACATATTCAATAAACAGTTGAGGACATCTGAATGTCTCTGGACAGAAGTGGGCTCCATCTGCAAAGCCTGCTCACAAGAGGTCAAAACCTCAGCCCAGTTACCTGACTTTTTATTTATTAAGAGCTGGTCTTGTAGGCTTAATGATTTACGTAAAGATGCCAAACCAGAGAGACCGTCAGGTTCATCAAGGCAGCTGTATATTTCCATGAGAAATGTAACATCTTCATCCTCAAAACTGCCACTTCTCTCAGCAGCAGGATTAAATGAGCCTGATTTTCCATGAACATGAGACTCAAAGTACATCAAAGATCTTGCATAAGCCTGACATCTGAACGATGCCCTCGCAAGGGTTAGCTTTGGAACTGCATTCAAAAGCTCTGAAACATGTCTGCATTGTACAAGCAGTTGTTCCTGATCTGTCAAAGAAGCTGAACTTTGATCCTTTGACCTGGATGCTTGCTTCTTAGAAGCTGAAGATTGAATGGACTGGGAAAGGGCTAGCTCCTGTTCAACATCATCTACCCATTGGCCCAGATTATCGAGGAGAGTGAAAACAGCTTGAATGCAAACTTCACTTTGCCCATTACTGATGACATGACATGCAGTGCTGCTGTTATCAGAGGCAGCAGCATCAAGAACAGACAATACTTCTTCAGCTATGCCATGGCGGGCTTCTGCAGAACCATGACAGACAGCATTAAGAACCAAATGAGGGAGAAGATAAACTGCTACTTGCATGTCATGGCGTACTATTCCCCGACAAGCATTAAATATGCTTGCACGAGACCCAGTCGCATGTGCAGTCAGTTTTCTTATCCATGAAAAAATCCATCTTCTAAATGACATAGATGGTCGATAGATGGGACCAGTTGATGTTGAATCAGCCACATTTGGAAGCTGGAACCTAGAGGTTAAGCAGGGGGCTATAATCTCTTTAACATATTTGGAGAACCTGTCCCACAATCTCTGGCCTCTAGCATTCATCCCATGGTTATTACCTGTATGCTTATCCTTCAGCATTTGTGTCAAAGAAATACCAGCATTCTCATCAAGAGATGCCCCACATCCTGCAATCTTTAGCAGCTCCTGTATTGCCAATGCAGCAGAGTCTTGAATAATGGTATCAGGTGCAGCCCTAAAAGCCCTAGCCAGATGCTTGTGAATCAACTCAAAGATAAGGTCATCATCTGAACATTCAATTTTGAAGCGCTCAGATGAAAAACCTTTTATTTTGGCAGGATCAACTGCACCCAATGCTCCGAGACAATCAGCAGATACTAACTTCAGCCGTTGCCCAACAATAGTCCTTGATTCTTCTGCACATCCTCGTAGTAAGGATGTGATCAAAGAACTCAAAGCATCCATGTCTGCAGCTACTTCACCAGTGATCAGAGCAGCAATATCCTTGCTTCTCACAGTGAGTAACTTGCTCAATTCACAGACTACCATATACCTAACATTCAAGTTTTCATGGTTCAAACCACCAGCAATATGGCGTAATTGATCCTTTAGAGTCATTGAACCACGCGCTTCTTGGATAGCTTTATTGACCTCTGATAGAGCAGGAATACTAGGTAACGGAGGAAATTCGTGACTATGCTGCTTCAAGATAATTTTGTTGTTCAACACAAGTTCTTCCAAGATTTTTACCACATTCGTCAAATGTACAGAAGAAGTATCTTTGCACCTCTCCAAAAAAGGAATAAGGGCGGCAAAAACTTGGGAAATTACATGTTGGGTGCTAGATGGTGATTCGTTTGCCAATTGTTCAATGAAAAATTGCAAGACAGAGAGACCATCACTTTGCATAGATTCTCTATCAATGGCATGCATAAGAAGAACCATTAGTTTGGGCACATAAGTGCTAAGCTGAGAGCCCATCATTTCAATTAGCATCTTAATACGTTGCAAAGCTTGTCTCTGCAGTGAAAAGTCCTCTCCATGAAGCATTTTCCTATCGATACTGTTAAGGAGACCAACAAAATGATTCCTCAAAAATCCTGGAAGATCTTCAGCCCCAGTTAGAACTCTGGCAATTTCTTTTATCATTTCAGGCACTCTCGATAGCCTGCAAACAGAAAAATAGAAAATAATTATTAAGAAATCATTCTTCCTCTTCAAGCCCCTCCCGAACCGTCTCTCCCTCTAAAGAACCCACTAAAGCCTGCACTAAAGATCTTCACTGAATTAGATGCAAGAAGCAAGTGACCAAGCTTATACCTTTGGCTTATCTCAACTGGATCAGTACCATCGATAAAGCATACAAGTTCATCTAGAAGTGCAGGTAATGCAGCTGCAAATATTTCTTGATTGTCTGAACTGGTCTGATCATGGTAAAACTGCAAAGCAGAGTTTAACCCCTGCCTATCTGCTTGATGAAGAGCAAAGGCAAGTACTTTTGGCAGCCAATTAACTATCAGAGGCACCATATCAGTGTTCAAACATTTAGCTAACTCAATTAATGTATGAACAGATTGGCCATTATCCTGCCAAGATACCACAAGCTTTGGAAGAACTATGGGAACCATTCTCTCCACCAGTTTGTCCATCTCAACACCAACAACAGCTTCTGCAAACTCTTTGACCATTTTTGTGCGGCTTGTGAGGTTTCTAGTTAGATAATCAAATAACTTATTGCGGACATTAACAGCCTTTGAAAGTAATAGTTCCATCCCGCCTTTAAGATGGAAGATGCAACATTTCTGTATGATCCTTGATGCACTCATCCTCACTGTCATGTGTGGATTATCAAGCTGATCAACCAATAAAATTAGAGAAAAATAGAAGGTTTCACTGTGAACATTAACCGAAACTATAATTTGTGCAACAGAATCCAGAAGAGTCTCAAGGATCTGTGGATCTTCAGCTGTCACTAGAGCATGCTCAATTACTCCCAAAAATTTTTGTTCTTTAGATTTGTTCGAGTCCCCATCCATAAATAAACAACTCAATACAGAATCCTCAAGGAAGGAGCTCAACTGAGAGCTAAATGCATCTCGTATGCCCTTCCTTTTGTTAAGAAGTAGATATTCGACACATCTAATCCACTCGGATCTTGTTTCTGCAAGCACATCTGCAGTCGCATGTGCAAGGATACGTCGAAGAACTCTCACACAAGCAGTTTGAACCTCTTCCAAAGACTCATCATAAAGAAGCTTAAAGAATATAGATATGAGGTCTGTGAAATCAAAACATAAGTCTACTTCTGTACTTTGCACATTACACAGGTGTATCATTTTCAAGTTCACCATATGATTGTTCATAACATTGCTGTCACACTTTGAGCAACAAAATCCTTGCAACAAATACTCAACAATCTCAGTATGATTCTTACAATTGGCATCTGAAAGTAACTTGCATTCGCCTTTATGTATACCAGCAACACCACTGCAACACCCATAAAAGCATGACAAATAACCAAGAGAGAAAGGAATCATCTTTTTAACTCTCGCATGCTCCTCTCTCCTCAAAATCCTGCAAACAGAGACCATAAGGAAATAAATGATCCACTCAACAACATGACATGAATGAAACTTCATAAGTACTAAACAAGATAAATTAGCAATAAATGCATGTGGGATTCTAACCACAAGCCATATAAAACTTGGCCTAAGTGGATAGGAGGTGGAAGTACATCCTCATTCACAAAGGTGTCCAAAACTTGAGCCACATGAACACCAAGAAAAATAAAAGATCTAGATAACAAAACAGAGAGAATTGTAGGATATAAACACATAATAATGCCAGAAATCATAACCACAACACTCCCCCCCATCGCACCTATCCTACAACTTATCCCCATGTTTGAGACCATGACCACAACGATGCATATCTTCATTCTCTGACCACTTACATAAATGGAAGCAGTCATGGAAGGTTATTTAGTTATAGAAATGCTATAGATTCAAATATTAAGCCATGACATTTAGTAACACTTAAAATAGTAAATATTAAATTATCCCTTCTAGATTAATTAGGTCCTACAAATCTTGCTAAATATTGGTATAAGATACATGTGACAAGACCATTAAAAAGTTTCTTATAACAATCAAGGTTCATAGTTGGACTTATAAATCTATACCAACAATGAGATTTTTGGCATAGGAATAAAGCAAAGAGACAATAATAAACTTACTCTAGCCTTTTGAATAAATGAGGGAGTAGACCAAGATTTGACCACAAAATAACCACAGGAATGGAAATAAGAGTCTCACTTCTGACTTCTTCAGCTTCATCCTCAAGACCCAAATCTAAGACTTCAAAAACACTTTCAGTTTTCAAGACATGGCCAAGCTTGGATGCAATTTGGACAGAGAGACATTTAGTCTTTGCAAGAGAATGTTGTGCAGCAACCAAATGTGGATGGGTCCATGGAATTTTCAAGAATGTATGTGTAGTTTCGGCATAGTCACTTGAGATTTTGGAAAGCTCGTCATCCATGAGAAAGGATCCTAGAAGATGAAGTATATTTTAGCAAAGTCTAAAACAGCAGCATGTGCGCAAGTATAAACAGACACAAGTAAACAGAAATTAGACCTATCTAGAAATTCAACTAATGCAAGGACAAATTATCAATGCAGATAACCAACTATAAAACCTCCAAATCATAAGCCTACATAAGATAGGAAAACCTTTAACACCTGCGAGTAGCAAGTAAGGATATCACAACAGTGTAGGATGATGACCTTTGTATTTGATAAATCTTGCAATTAAAACCATCAACCCCAATCCTATCCTACAAATACTTTTGCAATAGAGGACCAGCAAATCAGCACAGAAGATAAACAAGGCCTTCACAGCAGGTCCCCTTACCAGAAAAAAGCATTGCATTCATTCAAGAATCTACGGTAATGTCAATATTATTAATTGGCAGAAATTTGAGTCAAAAACAATTATAACATAAACTTTGTCCACAAATTGGGAACAGTATTATTGCCTTACTTTGCATAAGCGATATGCTATGAATTCCTTCCATGTATAGGGTGATATCTATCATGATCGATCTTCCTTGGTTTACCTACATTAAATGAAACAATCAATCATTGGGGAAAACCAGCATATCAGAGAGAATTTCAAAAGTTTATCCTACCTGATCAGAAATCCATGGGATCCATCCAAGCATCTGCTGGAAGATGCGCCGAGACAGGTAGGTTATTGGGTGTCTACAAAAAGCAATACAGAGCATGCTAAGACCTGTTACAACAAGATCAGGTCCTAAAGAAGGAGGTCTAATTGGAGGTTCCAAAAGCTCTAGGAACGAAAGAATTGAATTATGCATATGTCTAGCACATTCTTCATCTCTTCTACAGTAATATCTATGAGAAATGTTCAAATCTTCCAGAGTATTAGCATGAAAAAGAACAGCATCTCCATCTAACTTTTGGCGTTTGGCATTGATACCATTGTCATCCTGGATATGTCTTTTTTCTCCAACACTCATGTTCTCAATTGATTCAGTGCCCGATGTCAACATATTTATGCTATCACCTATAGTTGATGCACTTGTAGTACAATTATTTGTCAACTTCTGTCCTACCTGCTCAGGGCCAAGAACAGAAAGAGCTACTTCAAAGCAATCAATCAAGGAAGCACATGGTTCTGGAAACCAAAGCATTTGCATCAGACATTCAGGTCTCCACACATATGAGGGACAAGTTCTAGCTATCCTTGTGTACACCCTGCATAACGCAATCTGCAAAATAGAATACATTATAAGATTCATAATGGAAAACAGAAACTTTTATCCAAAGATTATAATTTAAAAAATAACATTGATCTTAAACTACCCAAGGGATCTAACCTTAAGCTCTTGACTTTTTGTTCTCAACATTGAGTTGGGAAAAACATCTATTAAATCTGCAGCTGTTAGCTTTACAATATCATCAGGGCAACAAGAATGCAATGCATTGAGGCAACCACCAATTGTTGAGTCATAGACTGCATTTCTGCACACAAGCCAGTATTATTGAACTGCCTTTGATGATTAATTAGTATCCCCATGTTGGTGCACAATCTGCCCACCCCTTTCAAAATAGAAGGTATGCAATGCCACATAGAAAAATGTAGGTGCTTATGGCCATTTTAGACAGCAGAAAAAGAAAGAAATGAACTCAAGTACACAGCATGAAGCTTACATTCAGAATTCAACTACCAAAGAATTTGACAACAAGCATAAATTACTTCCATAAAGCATTAAATAATTGTACAAGTACATCCATGGAACCAACCAACATGATAATAACTAGCCAAGATATACTATGCAAATGAACAAGGATACCACAATTTCTGCTTGAATTGGAACTAATAAACATAAACATCTATCAAAATTGCTCTTAACATTATGTTGTAAAACAGACTAATGATGAGAAGTAAAGCCTCCTTTCATATATTTCTGAATAGGTTCCAACCTATATACACATATAATCCTGAAAAGGGGAAATTATATAGAGGAATAGGTACTATAATAACAGCCATAGAGTAGTCTTTGATACATAAATAAATTGCATCAGATAATGGAAAATAAAAATACAGCCAGCTGTCAACAACAGTACATAACCAAAAATCCTACACAAAAGTTTAACCCAGCCACCAACCCATCCCAATTGCAAATTAACACCAGCATCAAGAAAAGTTAGGCCCATGATAATTTCAACTCCTGGAAAATGGGAGCTAGTCATTTTAGTCTATCTTCACTCCACAATATCAAAACAACATCAACGAAGGCAACTGGATCATATCGTATAAATAACGAAATTCCTCATCGGGAATTTCTAAAATATGTCACAATTAGCATACACAGCAACTGCTATTTTAATTTTTCCTACCCCAGGTTATATTAGATTGCTATTGAAGAGTACCAACAACAAAAATAACAATAAAAGTTTGAACTTCTATATGCATACCTGTACAAGGGGAGCCCATCTTTGTCCTCACTTAATATCGTAGCTATTGATTGAATTATGTTTCCATGAGGTATGATGTCATAATTTATCACTGAGCCAGTGATCCGTGCGAAGTCAAAACATGCCTTCCACAAAATTTTAAGTGTCAGGAAAAAAGTAACATAAAAAGGCGTCACAAGTGACATGAAGAGACAAACAGAACTGGTACTTCCAACAAGCACATACATTAAATGGAATAAGTGAAGACCACCAATTCACTATAATGTAATACTCACCATTTGCAAGTCAGCATCTCCATAACATAAGAGAGAACATGCAGCTGTAACATTTGATACATTTACAAGTCCCTCCACATATAGAGTTCCTTCAGTTAAGCATTTGTTTAGAAGCTTAACTATCCATGTAGCAAAGGGTAGCCACCTCTTTTTCCCTGAGATGTTGACCAAAATACCAACATCATCAACAGGTTTATTGCTTTCAGGTAGCTCAGCGAGACAAGAAGGATCATTGGTAATTCCAGCAAAGGACAAAGAGAAGCATTTCAAGTTCAACTGAGCATGATCCAAAATACTTGAATTTCGAACAGAAAGCGCTGCAACATGCAAAAGATCTGTATGCAGAACAGGAACTAATTAGTCTTGAGCATCATTCCACCTCGTATACAACTATAAACACATTGACAAACACTAAACAACTATAGAACAAGTATAAAGAAAGGCAGGTTCCTCTTCATTATTTGTAAAGGAGGCTGTAAGTACAAGAAGTACACACCAAGCTCGTCACCCATCAAAATAGAAAAGGCAAGATGACATTAGAGGAACATATAAGTTTCTGACTTGGGTCAGGGAGTTGCTAGGTTGTAGGCATCTTCAGAAGATATGACAACCAAAATAACAAGCAAACTATGTGGAACTGATCTCTCACAAATGAAAAGTTTGACAAGAAGTAAATCAAAACAATTCAACTATCAGGGACTCTAACATGTCTACCACTTAATAGTAAATAAATTATTATGTTGTTTTATCGTTACCTTCCACAGCCGTCATGGCATCAATGAAAAATTTACAATACACATCTCGTGCCCCCGTACGAAGCAAGGATAACAAGGATCCAACAGTTTCAAAAACTACTCCATATCGCAACCTGCGACACAATGTAGTTATCCCCATATACAGTTGTTAACACTCATATCAATTGCTCCATGCATCCAAGCATGTATAAATACCATAACAAATCGGACCACATGATGATAATTTGAAGCAATACTACCGTTTGGACAGGACTACTCGGCATGAACTTTTTAAGTTCAGACAGTCAATTATAAACAAGGATTCTTCTATCACAGTGTAAAGCAAAACCACCTTTTATATATTATGCTTCAGAGCAGAACAGTGGTGCCAAACAGAACCAAGGTACATGATGCCAATGCAAGTCCATTCAAACATCAAATTAGCCAGAGAAGACTCACTAACCGAAATGCAGGTTCTGCGAAGAATGGCAAAACCCTGCCAATGAGGGGAATAACAGCGCTGGCTTTTCCATGGTAAAATACACCAGGAAAATTCCTGGCCAGGTGAGAAATCAGCTTCAACACAGCTACAACCTCTCTCTCACTCGCTGCACAACAACCAAACAATGCACATTCAAAAAAGAACGACTGTGTCAGATAAAGACAGAATCTTTCACGCAAAATGATCAAAAACAAGAGGAGATAAGCTTAACCCAATTCATATCACATCATTCCTTCAACGCGGTCATGTCCGGTTTCACTACGCTTTCTCAAGAAACAAACATAAAGTCCACTAAAAACTGAAGTACCTGAGGAGGAGGGGATGACATAGGCATGGAGGAGATTGGGAAGGACGGCGCGTAATCTAATCTCCAAGGCGCCGTCGTCGTCGCCGCCGTCACCGTTGTTGGGAGACGACGATGAAGTGGCAGCTATGCGTTCTCTGAGTTCGTTAACCAAACTCGAGAGGTTCCTAGCCATTTGGCCCCAACTCTCTCACTCGTTGCGCTGTCACTGTGTTCTTGGGTCTTGGGTATTTAAATTTGATTAGTCGGGGTGAGAGAATTAGCGGGGGACAAGAAGAGACAGATATTCCCCATTGCCATTTCCTTGCTAATGGGCTCAACATTTTGCCCACTTGTTCATGGCGGTTGCTTGTTGAAATTCTTTGTTCGAAGTTGATTAACATTACTTAATTATGCATTGCCTCTTAAAAGGATGATCCCGCCCCCGCCTGACTAGGCTTGGCTTCGGGCCGCGTGAAGCGAACCCGATTCGAAAGTTTGTGTTTTGAGTTTGGGCCAATCCTACTTAATTTTTTATTTAAAATTTAAAAATAATATCATTTTTATTCGACATTTTTAGGGTCTATTTAGTTAGACGTTAATTAATGAAATAGAATGAAAGAAATAGAACAGTTTATAATATAGTAAAAAGTTAATTAGAAAAGATGGAAAAGTTCATAATATAATGTAATGAAATATTGTTTAGAAGATAAATAATCTTAATAAACAACACGAGAAGAAGAGGAAGAAATGGTAGAACATAAAGAACAGAAAGAGAAGTCGAGAAATGATAAGCTTGTGAACTGTATAATAAATGAGTCTAAGGAAAAGAAAGTTAGGGTTAGAATAAATAATTAGAATTAAAAAAAATTACTGAGAGTATATTAGATGGTATGTATTTATTAGTTTAGGTTCTATCCTAAACCTTCCGAATCGAAGGTTTCTTATTTTCACTATTTAGGACGAAATGGAACGTGACATAAAACCTTCCGCTTTCATCTCATTTCATTCAATTTCATTATGAAATCTTCAACTAAACAATAAAAATGTGTTACATTCTATCCGATTTTATTACCAATCTCTCAACTAAACGGGACTTTAGGCTTCGGTCCAGGATTTGGTCAAGCAACTTGAACTTGAGCTTACCTAAAGTCTGAAAATAGAAAAACCAAGGTCGAGTTGAAGTCCAATTAACTCGAGCCAATCCAGATCCAAACGGGTAAAAAATTTCATCCCTATATCTAACCTCATCCTTCCGTATGGTTCGACTCGAAATTATTTAAATTGTTTAAAATAATGCAATTTTGAAAAATTTTAAAAATAATGTCAATTTTGGTCTTAAAATTTTTTAAAACCTTGTCAATTTGATCCAAAATATAATCAGAGTTCGGATTAGCCCAGACGGAATCTCAATATCAATGGCTAGAAAAAGAATGAAACTTTTTTCTAAATTGGCAATTGAAATATTACTAGAGGTTGAATCAGAAGATTACACAGAACATTCATATTAGTTTGAAATCAACCAACTTCACAACATGTTCATTTTCTATTGTTCTTAGCAGGATCATCCATCCACAGGGAAAAATAGTAATCCAAGTACTGCAAATGAAGTGAAGAAATAGTAATCTAGTTGAATCTAATCAATGTCAGATCTATACTCACAGATTCTGCAACTGGGAAAACCTCTTGGAGATCCCAACGGAAGGCTGTAAAATTTTCCGGCTCCATTGACGTTTCTGATAAAAGCTTACCTAAAATCTCAAGGAAGAGGGTTGCCAGGGTTTAAAGGATGAGGCATGTTAAGTACATTGATATCGAGAGGCAACAAGCGGTATTGAATGTCGAGTTCCTTGAAGATCTTCACCATCTCTTCCAACAGAAGTGATCGTCTCACGAATTTCTCACCCATGTCTTGGTGGTTGATTCTGTGCCTTGGCCATACCGCAATCCTCACCTTGTTCAAGTCTTCCATGTCTTTCAACACCACCATGGGATTTGGGTACCAGTATTCCTTCGTGTTCTCGATGTAACTGCAGTTGCACGTAGAAAAAAGATACGAACTTGTCAAAAAATGTGTAGTAGCAAAAGGTTGGAATGAATTCGGACCTAGAAAAAGTAGATTTTGATTTTTTTCTCATATGATCTGAGCCCCGGCCTAACCATATGCGGCTATGCTACCGATAAGCTAAGTGCCAGGGTCTACTCACCTTATGATCCTCTGTCTCATGATAGCAAGCTTTTCTGCTGGAGTGGAGACATGGATGCAGAACTCAATGGCATCTCCCATGTCAGGACTCCGGTAAAAGTTGCCAATGGCCTTAGTAGCAAGAACACTGTTATGGTACACGACCTTCAAGTTGTCACTTTTGAGGAATATGGTGGTCAAAATATTCATCTCTTCAACAACAAGCTGCACCAAAAGAGATGAGCACCGTAAGTTCGGCAGATTGCTCAAATGATAGGAATCCAAGTAACTAAAGGTTTGTTCTTTACCTGGTTTCCATCAACTTCACACCTATCACCAACATCAAAAGGGTGAATGATGAACAAGAAGATGACTGATTCGAACAATGTCTTCGCAGTATTTCCAAAGATGAAGGAAACCACAACTATCTGTGATCCCATAAGGACGATGACTTTGCTGGTTGCTATTCCAAGTATGATTAGTAAGATGACTATGATGATAATCCCAACTATTATGTTGATCAGATGGTGGAGCTTGTTTACTGCTGTTTTTGTATCATTCAATGTCAAAGCAAGTGCTCTTCTTTCTCTAAAAGCATTCACCTGATCAAGAACGAAAGGGATGTACATTGCATAGAGCATCAATGCAAGGAGCTGAGGTACAAGGTGGTTGAATCATGTTCTGTGGCAATTTCAGAAATTTCTTACCACCCAATTCTTCAGAGATGATTTACTGATTCTCTGTGCTTCAAATGCTCCTTCAAAGATACTCATTGTTTTTTCAGCTTCATCTTCTCGCATGAATCTCATCAGATCCACTAAGTAGATGTACCTGCAAATTGGAAAGAAGAATAAGATCAAAAAGAGGAAATGTTCTTCCTGTAAGTTTATCCTGCAAAAGGCTTCATTCCACTTCTGATTCCGAATCCATGTCCTCGCTATTCACGAAACGTGAGAAGGAAATGAATAATCATCTGCTTTCAGAAGAAATAGCAGAATTTATTGGGAATTGATTCGTTCTTTTTTTTTGTCCAATAGATGTGTTCAGGATCAAATTCCACAGACTATACTCACTTTGATCCAGGATGAGCAACGTTGTAAAAGATTTTCCTTGCTGCGGCTTTAGCCTCGTATTCGCTTTTGATCTCTGTGGTGGTGTCATCATCAGTAGCAGTACAACCTAGTATTTGCTCATCCAAAGTTGCCAAGGAACCATGTCTAACAACATTCATCAACCGCTTCATATTCCATGCTGAAACATTCTTGGGGTTAAGTTTGTGCAAGTGGTCTATTGTGATCTCATCATTTGCCTTTTTGTCTCCTTTTCTTGTAAGTTGCCTAGAGAATTTGAAGCTTTTCGCATTGAAGCTTTTCTGGGTTCCATCAACAATCAATCTTCCACTCTTTGCAGGCGGAAAGACAGCTGCATTGAGCTCAGGAGGCATAGTAGCACCGGCATTCTGCAACTTGCGAACCTCTGCTGCGCACCTCTCTAATTCCTCTTCATTTCTTTGGATTTCAACTAATGGAGGACCGGACAGTATCGCAATCACGAATTGATTGAAGAGTGACTCCTGAATCCTATCAAAGTAGGTACTTACATGGAATGATAAAGCCAGTACTTTTACCAATAATGTCTTGAGCAACCATATGAAATTAGCCACCAAAAAACAGACCAAAATCTTAGTGACATACTTAAGAACGTTCTTGGTCTCCTTGGATACCTTCTTGTCAAACAAAAACTGCCATGCCAACAACACAAGCCCTAACCACCAACAATTTTGCACTCCATTTCTCAATCCATACACAAAATACAAAACCCTTTTCCGCAAAAGAAAGTTCCTCTCAATAAAAAAAACTATGATCCTAATTCCCCACCCTGAAACCAATCTCCCACATATCAAAACTAGCAACAAAACTGTCCATCTCCACAGTCTGAGCCCCAAGACTCGTTTTTCCTTGATAGCTGGTACTGTAAGACTAGACACCAATGCACCCACAAGTGCAACTAAGCCTATCCACTGTAGCAGAGTCCATGTATTTAATCCATCTCTCTTGTACTTCTGTGGTAAGTCATCGACCTCCAGTGGATCATCCTCATCATCATCATCCTTATTACTAATGAACCCTGATCTCAACAACCCAGATTTTGGTATCATACCGGACTTTTTGATTGGAATTTCATCTTCTGGTGGGTCTAGAAGCCTAGATTTTGTTTTCATTCTTGTTAACAGACCGGACTTTGTCCGGAATGAAGCGTTTGCTGTGCACGTCAGAACCTCATCCCTTTTCTGCTGTGCTGGTGGTGAATGATTAGTACTATATAAACCATCATTACCTTCTAAAGACTCCCGGTACCGTCTCCTTATCGACTCTCCTACACTTTCATTGCCACCAGAAACAGACGGCTCAAAAGAGACTCGAATTTCCTTGGAGGACAACTTATTTGTGGGTGATAACTCAGGGAAAGGTGACAAGTTTCTATCTTCAGTTCTCAGTTCCTGCATATCCATGTCCATGTCAAGAGATATCTCACCTCCGGCAGCCTTCTGTTTGCTCAAGAACTGACCTATAAGCTTGGATGTAGGATCCTGGGAATCATGTTGTTCCTGCTCACGTTGTACAAAACCAAAACTTGGCTCCCTGTGCATTTTCCTGCTATCTGCACTGACATCATTAGAGTTGGTATCGCTGCCGCCATCACCACCCCCACCATCAACCTTGACAATGATCTCACGGTGGTCAACAACAGACAATGGCTGCAATTGTTGTTGGGAATGCGAGGGATCATCTGATCTATGACGAGACAGAATTGGAAGCTCCTCATGGTCGCCAGAGCCACATCTGTCTGTTCCACCACTATTGGAGGTTGACTTTTTTATGTGCTTATAGGCTCCATGAGATTTGAAAGATTTCTTTAAAGGGTTGAAATCCATTTTTCAATCCTGAAACTCTCTTCCTATATTGAGATCGATCAAAGAGGACATTAACAATGAACAAGATTACATGAAGAACATGTACGTAGGTCATCAGAAACAAAAAATTGTTGGGTTTGGTTGGAAAGAAACTAATGCTGTGTTGATCATGATCGTGATCATGATCATAGGATGGTTTCTTGTACCAGAAATCTACTTTTTTTGAATTTTGATCGGATCAAATATAAAAGAGAGACAGAGAGAGACACACAAATGGCATGTTAAGACCAAATATAGGAGAGAACACAATTGCATGGTTCTGTTTCAACTTAGGATTAGTAATGGAGTCGGGGATGCTTAGGATATTAATAATTACTACATTGGCTTCTTTGCATATCATTCTCTCTCATTGTTTCTGCCAAAAGATTCAATCTTTTTCTATACCACATTAAGCATAAAAGAAAAATCAGAAAAATCTCTATTGTTAAACAGAAACTGTCAATGCATATGTTTCAATTGATAATAACCACTTAAAATGCGATTCTAAACTTTCATTTATTAGCAAGTTAATTACAAAATAACACCCCTTTTTTGGTGTTTTAATGTTATAATGGTGCATTTTCTTAAGATTATGGAGAAATCAATGTTGATCTCGAATTGATTGACTTAGGTAGGCGATTATATAAAATTATATGTTTCAAATGTGGATCTTTGATTATCAATGAACATCATCATCATCATCATCACACCCAGTTGAATCCTGATTATTAATGCAGGATTTGAAGAGGCCTGATAATACGCAGCCTTATCACTACAAATAGAGAAACTGTTTCTGAGAGATCCACAAACAAATGTAATATGAAGATTTAAAAAAAAAGTATGTAATGCAAATTTAGAAGACAAAATAATAATAATAATAATAATGATACTAAAAATAATAATAAGATAAACAGGAATTTAAGTATTAAAAAATAATAAGAATAATAATATTAATAATAATAAGTACAATAAGAATAATGATAAGAAAAGAAGAAAAGCTAGACCAACTGATCAAACAGATGCCCCGTTGGTCAATCAGATGCACATGACAGGGGTACTATATATAAATCAAATCTAACAAACAGACAGAAAAAAGAGACATCCAATAATTAACAAATTAAAAGCAATTATCAGAACGCTTGCAACAAAAAAGCTTAGACAACTTAACAATGATAGAGATATTGTAACTAAAACCTTTCTACACACAGAACCCGGATATGGATAGCGAGGCTAGAAGCATAGGCGAGCTCATTTGTAAATTTTGGAAACTCCATTGCTTCACCAAGTAACACACAATGATTAAAAAAACTCAACCAATTCAACCGGTTCAATCATAAAAATCTTGAATCGTTTAACTTTTTTATTTAGTTTTTAACATTCCACTTCAATTTAATTTAATAACTCCTGTTAAAAACCAATAAGTTAATTAATTATTTTTCATTTAACAATCTCTTTGTTAATTAATCTTCAAAATTTTTAATAGATAAGAACAATTTCTTTCAATCATACTTTAAAATTTTAAACTTTATTCAATCTTTAGTCGATTTTGTAATAGTCTAATACCAGTTGACTTTTTTAAATTTTAATTAATCTTCAAAATTTTTAATAGATAAGAACAATTTCTTTTAATCATATCTTAAAATTTTAAACTTTATTTAATCTTTAGTTGAAATTTTAATAGTCTATTACCAGTTGATTTTTTTAAATTTTAAACATCCGACCTTAAAAATATTAGTAACAAACATGAAATTGAAGGTCCAAAGATAATATAATGATTCAGGTTGTATCCAAATTCGAGTCTAATAAAGCCTAATTAAGCGATCTTAAAGTTGATCGGGTCTAAATAAATAGCATTAAACTCGAATCTAATTAATTTTAAACATATCAAAAAGTTCAGAATTGGCAAGTTTAGACTTACAACCTGAGTTCATACCAATCGAAGCAAAATAATATTGTATTTTTAGTCCAAGCTCGAACCTATTTTTTATTCAATTTTAATCTATTAAGTTCAAATCGAACACACCATCCTTGGAAGTTGGAGAGACATCATTTGGTCAAACTTAGACCATGCATTCATGCATGCATGCACGTGGTCTTTACGTAGGACAAAGTTGTTTCAGTTTCATCGAACTCAACCAAGGTTCATTAACCTAATTTATTAATATTTAAATAAAAACATTTAAATCCTCAGAAAATGCATATTTCAATTATGAAAATGGTATTTATGAGTTAAAAAATTATTATTAAACTAATTATTTATAAGAAAAGAAAACATGTATAGATGATCAAAAATGCTTCTTCCTCGTGCTATTTCAATGGTGGCCTCTTCTAAGAACTGATAAGAATCCCCCTGATGATCTTTCCTTCCTCCCTTCTCCTTCATCAGCAACCTGCATCACCAATGGTAACTAGTTAGCTCTTGGTCTGAAGTCTGAACCGAACCGGCCGAAAAACGGTACCTCCTATCGGGTTGTCGTACCAAGTTGTACCATAAAATTTATCCTCCGTCCAATATTAACATGTCCAACCCTTCTGGTGCATTGAACAGGGTTAGACAGTTTCTAAAATGCCTAAAACGACGTGGTTTTAAACACTGAATAAGGTTCGACATGTTAATATTGGATAGAAGATCCGAACTCAAAATTTTGGATTGTACCGAAATACCAAAAAGTTTTGGGTTATAATTGTAAATTAAGAAAAATTAAATTGAAAGAAAATATCTTTATGCTTAAATTTTTTTAACTTAAAAATATTTTAAATTGATAATTATGTTTAATAACTAAAATATTTTGAAAACATTTTTTTAATTTTAAGACTAAATCTTTAATTAAAAAATTATTTAAAATTGTATATGATATTAATAGATATCAGTACTATAAATCAAGAAAATTTAGAAATATATATTTTATGCTTAAATATTTTTAAATGTAAAAATATTTTCAAATAATGATTATTATGTTTAATAATCAAAATATTTTATAATATCTTTAATAAATAGATCTATTAAGTAAAAATATGAAAATTTATTAATTTAGATTATAATAAAAGACTATTTTTAATTATATAAAAAATGAGAAATTATTTTTAAAAATTATCTAAAATAGTATCTATATGTCGTACTAATTAATATGAAAACCGATATGACATCAGCTACCAAGACAAGAATACACACACACACACATATACATATATAGACCTGTTTTGCTAGTTGCTGCAGAATGACTGTGATCTCAGAAAAATCAGGTCTTAGTGCAGGATCTTGCTGCCAACATTTCTCCAACAGTTCGGCAAGCTTTGGATGAGTATGCCTGGGGATTGTAGGCCTCAATCCCTGTAACCAAAACCAGTATTTCTGGTGAGTCTCATAATATTATCATCTCCAGCTTCCTTGGAAGAAGATGATTATCAAGTTTGCTTTTTTCACCTTTTGGACCACACCAACTGCTGCTTGTAGAGGAGTTAAGTACTCGTATGGAATCTGAGAACCCCAAAAAAGATTTGAAAATGATCGGAAATTTGAACAAAAAAAGCCAAACCGATGAGATCAAACAGTACCTTTCCAGTTAACAGCTCCCATAACATAATCCCAAAACTAAAAACATCAGCTTTGAGATCATATGGCTTGTGTTCTATGACCTTACAATGCAAAAAGAACTGTAGTAAGAATAACCATTTGGTCAAGTCATAAATTATGGTAGCATTGCAAATCCGAAAACAAAAACTAAAAAACATGTTTCGTGATTGGGATTATGATCAGAACTAGCAAAAGATCCACCATCAGTTTTTTTATCTGAAGAAAAATTGCAGACTTTCCGAGAGTAACCAAAAGACTTTCCTGATGTTTGAGGACAAAGGTTTCCGGAAGTTCCTAACACAGCAGAGGCCTAACAGATAACTTGGGTGATGGTTATTAAGCTAGATCAAGAAAATATTACCAGCAAGCATTCCTCTAATGCATTCCCTGGGAACTTCTATAGTAAACGGAACATACAGAATCATGATAAATCAAATTTTGCAAAGCTCCGGAATCTATTACCTGGCAGTACAATGAATTTATGCAAGATAAAGATGAATAATTTAAAACTAGAGTTTGCACTTGTGAAGATATCAAAATGTTGCAGCTAGATCTGTTCATGAACGCTCAAAAAATCACTTCAGAAATTTTCAACCCAAAAGAAAAGGATGCACCTCAGGAGCCATCCATCTGTAGGTCCCCGTTTCTGCTGTCATTACTCCAGATTGAGCTTTCACTCTAGCAACCCCAAAGTCAGCTACCTTAACCACCTGATATGCAAAGAAGTCTCAACATTTCCATATTTCCATAAGGTGGAAATTTCTAAATGGAGATACAAGGCCAAACCGCACTTCATTTTCGTCCATCAGAAGATTTGCAGCCTTCAAATCCCTGTGGATGATGTTATTTTGGTGCAGGTAACTCATTCCCTTAGAAACATCTATTGCAACCTTAAGTAAGAAAGGAAGCTTAAAGACTCCTTTATGTTTGTGTAGGTAGTCATAGACACTTCCACCAGACATGAATTCTGTTGAACAAGATGACATAACTGAATAAGGAGTTCCATCAAATAAAAAAAGAATGGGAAAATATATTTGTTTCCGGTACTGAAATGTGGTTGAATTTGTAAACATCTAAGAACTCATTGATCTTCACCTGTCACAATGCACAAACTCGGAGGCTTGGTACATGCACCTATGAACTGTACAACATTCTTATGTCGAACTTTCCTGCCAGTGAATGATTGTGAGAAAATGGGAAAGAAACAAGTGCAACTTGAACAGGTGAAGGAGACTTTAGGTTACAACTTTAGGTAACCATCCAACACCTTCAGAGAATTTCTAAAGCCGGTGTAAGATAGATTGCAGTAAAACAACAGACATTACATCCCAACCTCATAATGAAGACTTCCTGGGCAAATTCTCTCTGCATATCTGAGTTTATTCGCTCAGGTTTGAGGACTTTGATAGCTACTTCCTGACTGCAATATGTGCCTTTGAACCTAAGTTCATAACAGGAGAGTTAAATTAGAAATGTAGGAAAACAATTGCCAGTTACGTTCTTGTGGACAAAGGATGGGAACTTACAAATCGCCATATGATCCAGATGCAACTTTATTCTCAAACTTCAAACATTTAGGATCTATTTCCCAGACATCAGTCCCATCATTGGGTATTGACACGTGATCAGGATCAGGTTTGATCGTACGCTGCTCCGGCTCACTTGTAGGAGAAAATGAAGGTTGACTCATCCATGCTTGCTTCTATATGGCAACATGTTCAAAGTATACTGAGACTGAGAGCATAGTCGGTGAATCAAACAAAGGTAAATTGCTAATTGATACAATCAACAAGAATTCAACACATGAAGAACAAACAAAAGAATCTGAAGGACTGAAATAAATGTTATCAAACGAATAGGAAAGGAGGGAATTTTCAACTCCATCTGCACTAAAAGGTCCAAGGATAGATTACAATTTTCAATTCCGTACACTAAAACAATATCTCGGATGATCAACATATGATAATTATTCCAACAAAACAGCATAAAGATTTACCTCAAGCTTCAACACTTTCCTCTTTAGTGCAGTTCTAAGCTCTTCTGTCTCCTGAACATTCCAACAATATGGATATATCAAGCAGGGTTTTTCAATACATTTTGAAGAATGTCGAAGCTAGACTGATGCAAACAGTAAATACCTCGTATGGCCAACCATCAACAACAAAGACATCTAAGGAGTAGCCATCAATTGTGGAAAAAGCATGTGCTTCTTGGATGTTCAACCCAATCTCAGCAAGCAAGGCAGTTAACTGCAAAATTTGCACACCAGCAATAATATGGACTAAAGGGCATTTACAAATTCAGAGACACACATGGATGCTTACATATTAACTTTTATGTGTGTGCATCCGAAGGAAGAAGAGAGAAGCAGCACGTGGAAGGTCATTGCTTCTTAAAACAATAACTAAGAATTTGCAGCGTTGATGATAAAAGGTTATTTAACAAGTAACATAACCTAGACAAAGAAAGCTAACGTATAGAGGAACTAAAAGAATGAAGAAACGAACATATTGGTTCAAATTGGTCAAAAACAGCATTTTAACGAAAACATGAAGCCAACAAGTATATACCATGAATCTAACATGTTATTGAACAAAAGCATTATAATGAAGTTGCCATGAATTTACAAAAGAAACCTAGTTTTACCTGACTGAGAAGTTTCGGCTTGTCATCTGTCGAGAAAGTAATTTCATGCAAGGGCCTGCACCAGTAATTTCAAGAACCAGGATTTGACATGATGAACTGGACATCTTTTGTGAAAAATTGTCAAACTTTAGACAAGAGAAATACCGAGAGTAATTTGAATTGTCATGCACAAAATCGGCAACATCTTCATTTTCAGACTTGATCACCCCAAGGGGAAGTGCTTCAAGGTTAGGTGATGAACCGAACGCAGGTGGAGGATGTATGCTGAACATGGAAAACCAGCAGGGATATGAGCATTAGAAGCACTAATGTGATTTTTATTAAACAAGTGCAAAGAAAAAAGATAAAATCTCAAACAAATTCGTAATGATCTCAATACCAAACCTCTGTCTAGTGATTCGATTTACTTTGCTGCCAAGTGAGTCTAAAGGAACAGAATCTGTTGAATTCCCCTCGAGAACAGGATGAACCTGCACAGAAGAATGATTGACTGACAAAGTCCTCGCACCCAATCAGCAAAGTCAGGAAAGATCAAAACTTCCAAGATCCTCCACAAGAAAATGCAACAACCAACTTGGAACAAGTATCGTTTAATCTAAGAAATGTAGGATAAAACAGAAAGGCAATAGAAACGCCAAAGCTTTCCAACACCAAACTATGCCAAGTGAAGAAACAAGAAGAACAAAGAAAAAAGCATCCCATCACCCATAAGAAGAAAAGCTTACTAGTAAAAGTAAGTTTGACTTGCCAAAAAGTAAAGATCCCTAAAGTCCACCCTCGAAAAGTGCCTCAATAGGTTGATAATACAAAACTTTTACCATTAACAATAGCAAAATGAGTAAACTCAGGTGCAAAATCCCTCCTCCTAGCTTTCACACAGAATGAACCAACCTGTACAAGACGGATCTCCATTGCTGGTCTATTAGCCGGATCATGAGCCAAATGTAGCAATCTTTTGTGCATAAGCACATCTTCTGCTCTCTCCACATTTACTTCCAATGAATATCTGCAAAAAATTAATCACTATTTTAACCCTATTAACCCCAACAAAACTGGGAAGAAGTGGTGTTGAATGTGACTTGAGAAATCCATTAAACTTCACACAGTTCTATATCAAACCTGACTAAATCTTAAAAATCACTTTCTTAAGAACTAACACTGGATCATAAAGCAAGAAAAATCCACCAAGACACGGTAAATTCACTTTTCCACAAGGAAATAATGACAAAAGCAAAAAGATGACAACTTTCATACCAAAACCGCCAAAAAAAGTTCACTCACTGCAAACCCAACGAGAAAGCATAAAACTTTACACCGATAACACCGAAAAACTCCAATTACATGTACAAAACCGATATAGTCATCAAGGGTAATCATGTAATACATAGAACGTACCGAGCGGGAAGTCTGTTGAAGTGAGCCCAAAGCTGATCGTCGAAGCCAGGAGAATTAGCCTCTTGGACGTTGGATTCTTTGAGTCGACGGAGAACCTCATTGTACACCTTCAGCTTCTGCTTCTGATGCCTGGCCTGCTGCGACAGGGACAGCGACGGCGACGCCGCTTCATGCACTCGGCTGCCGCAGACCTCTTTATCCTCCTCCACCATTCTTAGGAAAACCAAGGAAAACAGAGAGTTGTTATCGTTCAAGGACCAGGGGTTTGGGGTTTGGTTTATGAGGGTATGAAGAGAGATTTGAAGCTCTTTCAATGGCTTCTCTGTTGCGGGTGAGTAGTTACATAAGTAGAGGTGTCTCTGTTGCGTGTGAGTAGTTACATAAGTAGAGGTGTCCATATGTGTATGGAACTGGAGCAGTGCGCACCCATCGAAATTACACGTTGGATACACGTGAGATTACAACCCTAAGGATGACCACTATAGGTGATTCCAAATTAATAAGATTTTAATTCGAGTTAAATTAATTTAATAAAAAATCAAATAATATCATTTTATTTGAGATTTTATCAAAATTTTAATTATTTTAATTTAATTAAAAACAAATTATTATTTTAATTAAATTAATTTGAATTATGAAATAATTCGAAATAACCATAACAATATAGTGTAAAGTAGGCTATTTTTTTCACTATCATTTTATCTTTATATTATATTTATGTATAAAAATAATTATTATTTCTATTACTAGTAATTATTATAATTAAAATTAAAAATAATAACTATATAATTCAATCTTATATATATCTATAAAAAATTAGTCTCTATTTAGATTTTGTTAGATTAATTTACTTCTTATTGAGCACAGGTAGATTAATTTACTTCTTAAACATCGATGAATTCAATTTTTTGTTATTAATAAAATAAATGTATATAAAGGACAAATTTATATTTAATAAAAATTTAAAATATATAAAATTTTGTTTCTATATTAGGAAATTATGTCCCTCTCGTAAAATTTGTAAGGATATTTAACATTTATCATTTCTATAACACATCTTTTTTATTAAAACAATGGTATAATAATCTTATTTTCGATATATTTTTAAATAAGTAGAAATATCTAATGAGGAGTATGAAATTCTTTCTCATAATTTGTTATCCATTCCATATGGATTAACTTTATCAATTGTTGCAATGGCAACTGTCGTAGGATCTGAATAATTGTTGTCTTAGCTGATCAAATCAGATTGGGCATGTCAAGCTTTTAATGTGAAAAAAAGAGTGGAAAAGAACAGAGGAAATAAGCGGTTAGTTATTGATTACAAACTTCTAAATAATTTTCTTTAAGATGAAAAGTTTTTTCTGCTTAAGATAAATATGCAGATGTTGTTTCTAAAAAAAGCCAAAATATTTTCAAAATTTAATTCAAAAGTTGGATTTTGACAATTGGGTATTGATTTGTAGATTTTGAGCATGACATTACATATACACCAGTCGTCTTAATAGTTTAGGCTTTCAAAGGTGAAAAATCCTCCTCATATGATCTCATCATTATACAAGGTAAAGATTTGAGGATTGTCTTAGGAATGGGAGAGACTATTGTCATAGAGCATCTTGCTAATTAGATGAAGCGTTCCTTCATAATTGCTCTCAATAGTTTTAAGAGATCATTTAGTCTAGGTTTAGGATTTCTAAGACCAATCCAAAGATTTGAGTCATCATCTTCATTATGTTTTGGTTGGATCGAGATATTGTTCAACTTTAACAATTTGAATTTGAACTTTCAATCTTGTGGGTAGTATCTGATCATCACGCATGCTTGATGTTGAAGCCTGAAGCAATAATCAGGGTGACACTTCCATCGTTGAGGTCAATATGTGGACATTAAGGAGTTAATACTCTGGAGAGAAGCAAACCACTCAATGCTTCTTTATCCTTCATCGACTTTATAAAACAGCACATGATGAATCCATCTACTATGAGAATTAGACGTACTTAGCATACCTTAGTCCAATCTTAAGGACCTCAACCATTTTCTTAAATATGCATCGCCAACTATCCCTACATTTATTTGACCTTGCCTAGGATAATTCATTTTTGGAGAACCTCACATGCTAGAGTTTGACATCCCAGACAACTTTATAGACTTGGGCCTCGACATTGTGGGATCATCTCATACTCAAGTCTCCTGCTTTTAGGATGCCCAAGATCCAGATGATATTTCCATCATCAATGAAGAGGAGCTAAATAAAAATTTGAAAGATTTATGTACAGAGGAAGCAAGTTGCAGTAAGAGATGAAGAAAAATCGACAATGATAGTACAACAAGAGTAGAGAAGCTTCCCTATTGAATCTATAATCGTGGAAGAACCTATCTGAAACGGATAATCATTAGGATTCCTCAAATTATCATTGTGGGTCCTTCTGTTTGTTTAGGTGTCTTTTATGACGTGCCTTCATTTTTATCTATTTAATATGTGATTTTATGTTATTCTTATATAAAATTATTGATATGATGTTGTTCTTATACAGAATAGTTGATGTAATATTGTTCTTATTTGTTTAGGGTGTGATATGAATTTTTTCTTAGAGTTGTTTTTTTTTTTTGGTAATCTCCTTTGCCTATATAAGCAAAGGACCTCTTCCATTATAACTAAGTTCTAATTTTAAGTTTTGATTCAAGCCAACTCTTATCTAATAAAAGTTGTGTATTTCTATAAGGTTTCTCTCTAAAATCTTTCTCTTCCTTGAAAGCTTGAATCTTCAATAAGGGTACTTTTGTCACATATATATGCAAGTGTACTCGAGACTTTCCTTTATACAAGGATCCTGTGCATCAAAAAGTATCGGACCTATGATTATGTTTGAGTTTTAAGTTATACGGAGAGGATTGATTAGTTTAGATCCCTAAGAGGCGGGCCTTGAGAAATGACGCTTGTTGTGACAAAAAGGGCTTATGTCTCGGCTAGCATACCTAGGGTCTCAGCTATAGTCATCTTTATCTATCTCGTAACTCTTACGGAGGTATGCTCTATCATATCACCAGTAGTTTCTTATTATCCTCGTAAACTTTTAGCTAGGGTTCCCTCGTTGATCAACAAAGCAGACACAATTACTTTAAAATGAAATGTTGCTTTATGAACAAAAAAGATTTACATAAGCATTTTCAAAGAATGTCTAGAAAAATATTATATGCTCAATGGCTTCAATGATGTCAATCTCCGATACACAATGCTTCCCTCCCTAATGAGTTGTAGCCTGAATTACAAAGGATAATCAATTCCCTTCATAAAGACATATTTGAAATCTCTCTCGGAGAAATCTACCAATTAGTTTAGGGGATGCTAGATAAATTATGTAAATAACATAAGTTTTTCAAAACTATGTTAAAAGGTGGACCTCGACTTAAACAAGCATGTAAGAAGTCGTACTTAAATATTAAATGTAAAGACACGAAAAAATGTGCATTTAACTTAAAGAAGGAGAAACACTAAAGAAGAAAATCGTTAAGAGTTCACTCTTTCAACAAATGGAAGAAAAAAAGAATAAGATTCTTCAAATGGGGTACTTTTAAAACCAAAAAGTCAGATCGATGTTACCTTTGTGGACAACTAGATCGTTATGCAAAAAGGTGACCAAAAAAGTCTTAAAAAGATATGAAAATCCTACGCTCCATTAAAGCTATGGTGCCTATAAGAGATGAACAAATAAAGATGAAAATATCCACTAAGTAACTTAAATTTTCATTAATATTTTCTCCTAATTTTTTAACCGATGATTAAATAATTCATTGAACATTAATGTATGAACAACTTCCCACCTTATTTTACAAAAGTAAGAGGATAAATATCAATACATTTACACATATACCAAGACATAAACTGTTAAAAGCAAGGCTAATCTTAGGCAAGGGCAAGGCAGGGCAGGCACCCGCCCAAGATCCATCCATATAAACTATAAAATAGGACCTATTTTATCCTCATAAAAAATAAAATGAATTAAATTAGGGTCTACTCTTAATCTCATAAAGAATAATAAAAATGACTCATATTTGCTTATTTATATTCTTTGTAAGAGCCTAAAAATAAGTAAAAATCGAGACTTTTTTTACTTTACTCAGGACCCGTAAAATATTAAGAACGGCCCTGATTAAAAGACAAGTCTACACTATATCAAGGCTCATGTTAGATTGTAAACTAACATCATAACATATATTATTAGTGTAAAGAGAGATATTATAATTTAATCAAAGTCACTAAAACATAGTTAGTATATAATAAGCCTATAAATGGACCATAGGAATCGAATAACCCAAGGCATGAATGAATATGCCTTCGAAGTTAGGGTTTATACTTTAAAAATGATTAAATGGGAATGGCATAACCAAAAGCATAATCGTATATGCCTTTGAATTTAAAGATAATTAAATAGTAATGACATAGTCAAAAGCATAATCGAATATGCCTTAAGAGTTAGGGTTATTTAAAAATGATTATAATTAGGATAATAAATTGTAAATTTTCAAATATTTTGATTTTCTTTTCATTTAAGTATTTATTTTTTTAAAAAGTTAAAATTTATTTTTATAATAGAGTAATGCAAAAGCTAATATTTAAATGAGTTATATGATAAGTTTTGAGTATTAAACAATTAATTATTTTAAATATATAACTAATTAATCAATTAATGCACGGGATTCAAAAATTATATTAACGAAAATGAAAAATCGTTTAATTCCTTTAAATATCAAATTTTGCGTTATTTCGTCAGTCACATTAACAAAATATTATCGAAAACAACCTTTCAAATTAAGTTATTTAATTTTAGAAAATTAGATACTTAATTATAAATGTTAAAGAATTTGATATCAAAATAAAAAAGATTTTATTTAATCCTTTTTAATTATTTATTATATATATATTTAATCCTACATTTAATAACTAATAAATAGTGGTTATTAGAGATAATCTTCCCTTGCAGTGGTAACGGAAAGAAGTTGACCTGCTCGAGCAGCCAGCTGATTCGGGAATAAACTGCTACGAAGGCGGTAGGAGGATTGGGAGAACTAATGTGGACGACACGTGGAAGGACGAGAATGATGCTGACATGGAAATGTGGCTTTTCGAAGTTGTGAAAGGTCAAAAAAGTCTTGACAGCGAAGTGGCGAACGGCCGCCGTTGGAATTGGTTGATAGTTTTGAATAATTAACAGATTAATATAATAATAATAATTTGCAAAACCTTATCCGTAAACCAAATATTAAATTAAAAAATGGATAGAATCAAAATTAAAAAAATGGGAAGTTAAAATAATGCATTTGTTGTGGTCAAAGTAGAGCTTTATCACATTGTTTATAATAATACCTAGTCAAACTTATCTCTTTAACTTAAAAACTAATTAATAAAAATAAATAAATTTTATATTAGGGATAATGAAATATAAAGCCTTAAATTTTTTTTAAAAAATATTATTTTAGCGTTAGTACCTTCTTTTTTATTCCTCGAGAGATGACAATTGGCAGGTTCATGCGTAAGCTCTGTCAATTTTTAAAAAAATTAAAAATATAAAATAACATCTTTTTTAATTAAGTTCGGGTATGAGTTATTCAGTTTCAGGCCTACTTAAGATCTAACTCTTTAAGTAAAATAATTGTTTTACCTAAAATAGTTGAGTTTCAAGTCAGTATAGGTCTGAGCCTGACCATAGCCTGCCAAGTATTGGTAATATGACTTAGTATTTTCACTAGTAAGTCATATTATCAAGATGTTTTAATAATATTAGATAATAGTCATATCATACCCAATAATAATTATTATTAATAATTATTATTATTTATACATATACGTAGATTACATATTTTTTTATTATTATTTTACTACTCATTATTTATTTTTTTATTTATATAGATTTTTATTTATTTATTTATTTATATTGTATTATTATTTTTTGTCTATTTTATTTTATTTTTAGTTGTTATTAGTCTATTATTTTAAGATGTATATATATTTTTTCCATCTCTGTCTCTATAAATATATTTATTTATATTTATATTTATATGGTCCTATGAGAAATAATATCTTTTTTTATTAAGAATAAAATTGTGTACTACTAAACATCTTCAGATCGTGATTTTCATTAAATTCTTTTATGAAATAATCTAATACATTTTTTATAGACAAAGATTAGAGTTGGACCTTCAAACTAATGTCTGCCTAAGGTAAGCATTTGAACACTTAAGAATCACATGAGGTCAGATTTGTGACAAGTTGCCACGTTAGTATTATCAAGTTGTCTTGGAAGCGCAGCACGAAGATGTCGAACGCCGAACTCTGGCAACGCATGGATAACTATGCAATTCACGTGCACGAGCATGGCCCATGCTGCTCTACTTTTCGCCACATACATTTTTGAAGGAAATATCTTAAATTAGGAATCTACATAGGTCGAGCTAGGTTGGGCTGCTCCGGGTCAAATTCTAGGCTATGGTGACTCGTAGCCCGACAAGTCGAAATGAGATGTGACGGCTAACGGCCTAGTTGGACGGGCCATAAGCGTGGCGGGTTGGGTCGAGCTGACCCGTTATTTACTTTTTAAAAAAAATTTTCAAAACAACGTCGTTTTAGAAATAACAGACCTGAATGTCATCTCTATTTGGAATTGGTTTAATAAAAGATAAAAGTACTAATAACATCACCTTAAATTTTAATATATTTAAAAACAAAATTAATGTCATCTTAATTTTTAATTAAAGTTATGTTTATATTAATTTTAACAATTAACTAGCATAATTTTAATTTACAAAATATGGTGTGATTTTAAAAACAATTCTTTACATACTATTTCAATAATATTGAGAATGAGTCTTGAAGCAACTGATAAAGTTACTCAATTGTAACTATAAGATCACACAAATCCTACAAAGCGGGAAGCCTCGTACACTGAGTATGTTGAATATTTCAATAATATTATAATGTAAAATAATATAACAAAAACCTTTTACGATATGAATGTGTATGTTTACATTTTACTTAAAAAAGTTATAACTTCAATTAACTTACATGTTATACATATTTATGACTTATTATTTGAGTTAATTTGTGTTTTCTATTTAATTTTTAATTTGTGTATATCACCTTATAATCAATGTTTTTAAAAAATTAAACCAATAAAATAAGAAGTTTACGATTTAAAAGTTCAACGGCATTCTTATTAATCGAAAAAATTAAAGCTTAATAAAAATTAACTGATTTATTATAATTTATAAAAATTGATTAGTTTATGAAAATCGACTAGTTAATTAATAAATCAATTAATGTTTAACAGCAAAAGTTATTAGAAAAAACTGAATCGAAAATTGACTGTTTATATTTTTGTGATTTAACTAAAGACCGGTTCAATTTTTAAATTATTGCTTATATTAACTTTAATAAAGATCATAAATCATATTTAAAGAAAAGATACTTGCAATAATAGAGATGTTAATGGGCTGGGTTAGGATGGTTCGGCCCGTGGCCCGACCATATCACAGGTTGACCCGACTTGTTGATTTTTTTAAAAGAAAATTTTCCAAAACGACATCGTCCGACCTATAGCTCAATTAAGTCGACCATATTCAACCTATGACTCGGTTAACTCGGGGCAAAATTAGACTGAATAGGTCGGGCTATTTTTGACATCTCTATGCAATAATTTAGTAAGAAAAACTTAGACAAACTCTTGAGATATACTGAATCTGGACTATTACACAAACTCTCTAAGATACATTGAATGTGGACTCTTATAATTTCATGATGTGTGTTGTGAATTAGAATCTTTTTATAGGTAAAAAGATAATAATATTTAGCAATTTTGTTGTGATTAGTCGTCCTAACAAATATCATTATCCCATTTGTGTACCTAATTGAAATTGACTTTTATTTTTAAGATAGAGGCACAACAGCCTAATTTTTATTCACCGGTTAATGAAATATATTCTCCGACATCAAAAGCTCCCCCAACTTTAGCGGAGGAACAGCCAAAACTTGTTTTCTCGACATAAGTAAACGAGCATGCTTTGTTAGAAAACCTACACACCCGTTGGCCTCCTTAGGTACTAACTGGGTACGGACATGCTAGTCCCGACAAAGGAGGGCCTTGATAGATGTCGATAACTACCCATGTCCATTATCGACGTTCCCATGCAAAAGTTGCGATATGGCTATCTCACAATCGGTCTCCACCACGACAAATCTTATACTTTGATTTCAGGCAAAAAGCAAGCCATGCAAAATTCTCGAAAGTTCAGTTTTTAAAGTAGATAGAGGTGTCAATTTAGGTCCGACCCGTGACTCGATTGGAATAATAACATCAACGTCATTTTGTAATTTTTGATTTCGTTGATCTTGGTTTAAAATTTAAATTATATTAGATTTTCTTGTGATTTAACTTTTTTTTACGCATATTTTAAGATTTATCATATATAACATCTGCCCTAGCTAGAGTGAGAGCGACCAAAGCCTAGTCCGACTTGGATGCTTCATCACTTTTAGTGGAGTTAGGTATTGTTGAATGTGATCTTACTCGCATATATTCTCGCTTGGTTCAGGTGGAAACTGTCCATAGTTCAGAGTTGTTCTTGCGAAGCTAACCAGAGGATGAAAAAATGTTGCGGGATGTACTTGAAAATTCTTTCGATAGTGTTTGTGTATATTATGTCTACTCGTATGTCGTGTTAAAGTTGGTATTGGGCCTAAAAATTTAGGCTTAAATTCAAGCCCTAAGTTTGAGATCTATGACTCGAGCTATAGCTAAATCTCGATCAAGCTCAAACAACCTGTAATTAAATTGAGTTAGAATCAAATTTGATTAATTTTTTAATTTAAAATTTTAAAAAATATCATTTTATTCAAAACGACAATATTTAATTTGATAATTTTGGTCTCGAGCATAGAGAGGGTTTTCTCTGGTTAATAATTTGAAGAGTTTGCTTTTACGAGTATTTGCATTAATATAATTACTAGTATTACATTGTAACTAAATTATTGGAACATATCTTGTAACATCTCTAACTGGGTCCATGTAACAAAGATGACAAGATCCAAGATCTCGGGTGGTCTCAATCTTTTACTTACGTTTGTGTTAATGTTCCTACTTTGATGACATATCCAATTCAACCAGATTCTTCATTTAGGGTCCAAATCCGTATCTTATCCAAGTTTTTGGTAACATTATTACATGGAGAAAGATAGGGTTAGGTGATTATCATTGTAAAGAGTTTTTGGTTGTTGTAAAGGCAGACAAAGACTGCTTAGTGAAAGCTGGTGGGACAGATAATGTGACACTGAAAAAAACATAATGGAGTAGCTGAAAGTTTGCATCAACAATGGAAATCAAGAACTTGATGGGGTTTGCATAAATATCAAGAAGTTAGACGGTATGCATGACAGTGGACCGGCCAGGATCGGATTTAGAGTTGGGCTTGAGCCCAAAAATGTAGGCTTGGGTTCAAGGCCCGAGTTTGAGATCTATGACTTAAGGTATAACTAAATTTCGATGAAGCTTAGACAACCTGTAGTTAAATTAATTTATAAATTTATCAAGTTTTAACTTTTAATAATAAGAGTTATTAAAGTAAATGAAATTGAAAAGTTAAAAAATGGAAAAAAAAGTTAAACTTTTTTAGATTTTTTCGATTGAATCGGATAAATTGATTGAAAATTTTAATCATTGATATATAGTATAAATAGAACTTATTAATACCATATTAACTATCTACTATAACATCCAAAAGGATTAAAAGGCCATGTTTATGAATTTTCTTGTGATTTTAAATTCTTAAAAATATTTTAATATATCTACTAAATGTAAAAACAAAATGGAATATGATATAAAATAAAAAACTCAAAACTTTTATAAAATTATTAATAATTTAAAACTCAAATACGGCCTAGCTCAACACGGCTAGAATAGCCGGTGGCCTGACAGGTCAAGATAGGTCAACCCGTAGCTCGACTCGAACATGTCCTGACGGGCCACGGGCGGGCCAGGCTAGACCAACCTGGCCTATCTTATACTTTTTTGAAAAATGTAAAAAACATCGTAGTTTTTTAATTAACATCGTTTTTGAATTATTTATGTAGAACTTATTAATACCATATCGTCAAAATCCAAAAACCATATCTACTATAGTATCCAAAAGGAATAAAAGG
>JANZXR010000171.1:42110478-42125116 GCA_027575705.1 Erythroxylum echinodendron
CTAACCAAATAGAACTACATCCTACCCTTACGTATGAATGTTAAAATCAATGGTTTGACCAATTTAACAATGAAAATCTTAAACTGACTAACTTTTCGATTTAGTTTTTAAACTTTTCGTTTGATTTGGTTTAACAATCTTTCTTATTAAAAACCAATTAATTTATTAATTAACTGGTCATTTTTTGTAAACTATTCAATTTTTATAAGTCAAAATAAACTGATTAATTTTTATTTAACAGTCTTCCTTTTCAATTAAACTTTAAATTTTTTAACGGGTAAAGGTACTTTTTAAAAATCATTTTTTAAGTTTTTTATTTTTATTTAATCTTTAACTAATTTTATGACAGTCTAATACCGGATTAATCTTTTAAACCTTAAATTTTTATCTTATCGGTTTAACTTCAGATCCTGTTTTGAAAACACCGGTTAAAATCATAATAAAATAATAAAAAAACACAATAAAAACTTACATAATAGTTTTATAATTTCTAAATTGTAAAAATTAAAATAGAAAAATGTGAGATTATACCTTTTTTGATGTATATTTAACCCTTTATTTTATTAATTTTTATTTCTTAGAAATAAATAATGTCATGTTTCACATCTTATCTATATATGTATAATATATCATCCATTAATTAATAATTAATTCACTCGCTCAAAATGATTATCTAAAACCTACCATCTTCATGCACACGAAGTCCTTTGATGGAGGAGGACGTGTAGAACCAAAAAGCTTACCAATTTTGATACGATTCACGCGTAAATTGCATTACAGAGAAAAACTTCCTTTTTCTTCAAGGCACTATAAGAACATGTTCTCGGTTTCTTCTTCTAACACAGCTCTTCAATATTCTTACAACTTCTTAGAAAAAAATGAGGTGTTCTAACTTCTGTCTGATATGTTTGAACGTCGTGAACCTGCTATTCTCCATCTCCACATTCATTGGAATCGTGTTCTTGTCAGGTTGTGGAGCATTTCTTGCCAAACCCTTGATCATAATTTCATTGCTCATCACATTAGTCTCCATTGTTGGGATCGTAGGAGCTTCCTGCAAGTGCCCTAAAGTTACCATAGGATACATCGTGTCTCTTCTGATACTCACTGTTTTGCTCTTCGCTTTTACTATGTTTGCTCTTGTTGTGACTGGAAGAGGATCAGGTGACAAGATTCCTGGAAGGAATTATGAAGAGTACAGTCTTGGTAGATACAATGTTTGGTTTGAGAAAAGAGTTAACAACACCAAAATCTGGAAACATATCAGAACCTGCTTGGAAACTACTCAGGTTTGCAATGATTTCTCCAAGAAGTTCGCCAATGTCACTCAACGGAAGTTTTTCAGTCTGCCACTGACCCCAATTCAGGTAAGTACCCTTTGATTGTGGGTTATTTACAAGTTATTACATGCGCCTCACGATTTATTCGGTATTGTTTCAGGCCGGTTGCTGCAAGCCATCTGATAAGTGTGGGTTTAAGTACATTCATCCAACTGAATGGAACATAACTGGTGGAGGAGATTACAAGAACAATCCTGATTGTTTAGCTTGGAACAACAAGTTAAACGTGTTCTGCTTCAACTGCAACTCATGTAAAGCTGGTCTGGTGGATCAAATGAGGAGGTTTTTCAGAATAAACGCCATGGTTGATCTGTTCTTCGTGGGAAGTCTTGTTATTGCATGTGGACTAGGGTTTTACGAGCTCAGAACAATGAGAGGAGGAGAAGAAGAAGCATAACATTATTAGGATAGAGTAGTTTCTGGGCAGGGCAGGATAAGTGTAGTTGATAGTGTTGGGATTTATTCAAGTTTGTGGTTTCTTTTGGAATAAATTATAGTTTGAATATTTGGTTATTATGAGTAAAAATAATTGTTATTTTGTGTTTATTAGATCAATAATAATATGATGTTATTAGGCATGAGATATGCAAATAATATATAAGTTTGAGTCCGATGTAAAATTATTTTTAAAATATTTTTCTTTCGAATTTTGAAAAAATTAAAATGTATAATTCTTAAATTTGTTCCGAGTCTAAATTAGGCTTGACAATTGAACCAAACTCAGCCTAAGTTGAAGTAAACGAGTCTGACGACCTTAATTGGCTGGGCCTTTGGTTGGATTCAGGCCAAGGCTACCCATGCCCAACTCAACCCGAATTCTTGATAGACAATGGCAAAAAGACTTCATTTTAATTTTTTAAGTTAATAATTAGTCAAATCGGACTGCCCTTGATCCAGTTGAGCATTAGCGCATTGCCATTCTTAGGTTAAGGGCGTGTTTGGTTGAAGGTTTTATAATAAAATGAGATTAAAAGTAACACATTTCTATCATTTGGAAGGAAATTTTATAATAGTAGGGTGAAAGTGGAGGATTTCATGTTCCATTTTATTCCATCTTAATCAATGAAAATAAGAAATCTTCGATTCGAGAGTTTATGATAGAACGTAAACTAATAAATATATACTATCTAATATACCTTCATAATTTTTCGTAATATTAATTATTTCTTCTTACGCTAATTACACATTTCTATATATTTATTAGTTTTTTTGGTAATATCAATTATTTCTCTTTATCGTAATTCCAATTATTTTTATATAAATAAAAATATAATAAATTATTTTTAAATATAAATAACATAGAATAAAATAAAATAAAATAAAATAATTAATTAATAACAATATTTTTATATAATTAATAATAAATTGTATATAATTAATACCAAAATAGTAAATTTTTAAATTTTTTTATTATTTTAAAATAGAAAATATATAAAAAATTATTTGTCTATTTATTATATATTATATTACATTTCATTTCATTACATCTATCTTCTAAACAACATTTCACTACGTTACAATATGAGCTCTTTCATTCCTTCTAAACAACTTTTCACTATATTATATTCTATTAAATTATAAACTGTTTATTTCCGTTTTGTTTTGTTTTATTTTATTAATTAATATCCAACCAAACAGACCATAATTCTTAAAATGTTTCAGATTGTATTTATCCCATTACCATTCTTAAATAGATGAGGTGGAGTGAGGTGGGCTCAATCTTGGACACAAGCTAGCCCAGGCCCAATTTAATAAGTTTTATTATTAAATATTCAATTAATTTTATATTTTGTTAAACTATATATATATTATTTCGTTTATAAATAACCGCTCTTTATTTCTTTCAACCGAACAGATC
This sequence comes from Erythroxylum echinodendron, assembly GCA_027575705.1. Classification (NCBI taxonomy): domain Eukaryota; kingdom Viridiplantae; phylum Streptophyta; class Magnoliopsida; order Malpighiales; family Erythroxylaceae; genus Erythroxylum; species Erythroxylum echinodendron. Next base: position 42,113,677 of record JANZXR010000171.1, read on the forward strand.
AACAGAGTCCCAATTTCTTGTATTCACAAATCGAATCCCTAATCAAGGTCTACGATGCCGAAGAAGATGGGGGTCAATACTAAGGCCGAGGCCGCACGTGAGCGGCGGAGCGCCAACGAGGCAGAGCGCAAGGAGCGGGAGGCTAGAGAAAAGGAAGATCAGTACTGGCGCGAAGCCGAGGGCGGGAAGTCACGCGCAGCGAAGAAGCGCGAGGAGGAGGCCCAGAAGCGGGCCGAAGCCGCCGCCCGCAAGGCAGAGGCTCGCCGGTTGGCGGAGCAAGAAGAGAAGGAACTCGAGAAGGGGGCCAAAAAGACGGACAAGAAGGCAAATCGAGTGGGGATTCCGGTGTCCAAGGTTACCGAGGCGGAACTCCAGAGGAGGCGAGAGGAGGAGCAGGCGGAGATGGCGAGGAAAGCCGAAGAAGCAAAGCGACGGCAGAGTAGGATGGCGGCGGAGGAGGAGTATGAGAGAATGGTGCTTGTTAGTAATACAAATCGTGACGATTCCATTATTGAGGCGAGGAGCGTGGAGGACGCGATTGCGCAGTTGACGGTTACTGATAACGTGCCTGTGGACAGGCATCCTGAGAAGAGACTTAGGGCCACGTTCAAGGTGAGTTTCATTTCGCAAAATTGGATGTTTGTCCAATATTTGTTCGGGTTCTTTTTTGAAAATTATCATTTAGTGCCAACTTTTTTTCGTATGTTTGGTTCCTTGAAATTTAGCAGCTTTGTAGGCTTATGATAGAGTTGATAGATTTGTTGGATTGTGGGTCGTGGAGTTTAAAGTTAGCCCTGATAGGGTATGTTGAATAGGTGCGAAATCTTGAATTCTACCGCATCAGAAAGCAAATCATACGGTGGCATCTATGTGACAACTTGTTTTGAATGTGGATTGCTTTCGGTGATAAATTTTTTTTCTTGTTGGGCTTTCGCGATGCAATCTCTATTTTTTTGAGTAGATAGAGAATGTTATTTCTAACTTGAATTCTGTTGTTTTGGCCTTGTATCTTATATTCGGTTTGTCTTCCCTTTAATATCCAAATAATTTGGAAAGTCTTTGTCCGGATTTGTTGGAAAAATTATAGTGATAGTTGTCTAGTTTTTCATTCTCTGTGAAAGCACGTAACATTTACTGGTGTTTCTTTTTATGTTAGCTGAAAATGTTGGTATATAGGGATTTTATTCGTTTTCCCATGGTTGTGTGTTGACCTTCTACGTGTTCACAGGCTTTTGAAGAAGCTGAACTTCCCAGGCTTAAGGAGGAGAAGCCAGGTTTAACTCATAATCAATATAAGGACATGATATGGAAGCTATGGAAGAAATCCCCTGACAATCCTCTCAATCAGGTAATGTGGAACTTACTCCTGATTATTGATTTAAAATATAATCATACATCTCAGCAACTCTCATAAGTTACTTACTTAAATTTCAGGTATCTGATTGTAGGTACAAACTTAGTTCAGGCTTTCCACTTCATTTTCATATGACTATACTTTAAACTATTTGAGTGGTATGCAATCAATGAGTGTGTATCTTTTTTAATCGGAGAGCAATCTGGATGTCATTTATTATTTAATGTTGGCAGCCTGAATGTTTGAATTTGCTACTGTGGCATTTTTAAAGTGAAAACAGCCATCGTATGGTATTCATTGACTATGCTGTATTACTTAGTAGTAGCTACAGTTGATAGTATTATGTTAAAAATCTGTTATTAGCTTCCATTGATTCATAGAAGTGTTTTAAGTTTCTCAAGCTTGTTAAACTTGTAAACACGTTTGATCGTTAAACTTGTAAACATGTTTGCAGGTTAGTGAGTGACTGCCACAGCAGCAACCAACTCCGTTCGGGGGGAACCTTTACTGGGGTTTTCAAGCGATGAGTTGTTTCGTGGGAATCCTGTCAAGGAGATATGCAAGATCACGACTTTATATGATTTTGTAACCGCGTATGCAACTGAGATTGTTTTCTCACTGTATTTGCTTGCAGTGTGTGCTCAAAGCTGAAATAAACAATGATGCTCTATAGTATATTTAGTCCATCTGAGATGTTTTGTATCTATTCCTAGTTGTACCGGACTCAGTCTCATGGTCTCCTGTTCTTACTCAAAAGGGGACAAATAATTTAGTGATGTATATGAGAATTCTTAGCTACTTTGAATATCCATCCTGTTCTTACTCAAAAGGGGACAAATAATTTAGTGATGTATATGAGAATTCTTAGCTACTTTGAATATCCATTACTAGTTACTTCTCATGAAGGTAAACATTTTGTTGAAATTTTACTATTTACCTATCTGGATTTATAAGATTAGCAGATCAAGCCAAGTCTTTGCACGAATTTGCAAATTAATTAACATTTGATAGGTATTATCTAAGGATATAAAGCAATATCTTTATCACATATAATGTCTCAGTGTATTGCGAACACATTTGTCACTCATCATTGAAAGATGATTCGACTGGGGACGTTGATATTAAACAAAGTGATCGAAAATTTATAGTTCCTGAGGATTAGTTGCTAGGGTCAATTTTATCGCTGAATTACTGAATTTGATCGCTTCCGTGATTGCAAAGATGATGCCTTATGGGTATATCGGAAGATCGGGCTCAGGCTGGGGATGCTCCTGTGATTTGATTGATAGACCAGCAGTTGTTTCGCATCTGGCCCAGACCTGATCGTTGAACTTTCTGTATTAAGACAGGCTATATATCAGCATCAGATAAACTTATTGACATTGAATTACAGAGGACCACCAAATGACGATCTACATTGTTGCAACTGGCAAAGCCAGATTCCTGGCCTAGTTTCACTACTACTACATTAAGGAGCTTGTCAATTTCAGATACTAGGTAGTTCCTTTGATCTGAAAGGTACGACTATGACCTATGGTGGTCCTATTAATTTATTTTATGGTTCTTGTTGGGTGCAATAAAGTCTTGCAGGTAACTCAGCAACTCAGTTTCTGTTCGTGAATCTTACAAGTGAAATTTTGCTTCTTACATTGTGTTCTTCTTGTTTTGTAGGTAAACCATGTCCTGAAAGAGAGGAGCTCTCCTATTCTTTACCATCGTGGCTAAGGACAATAGAGATGTCTTACAGCCTGTCAACATCGTCGAATAAATTCCTTTGCTTCTTACATTGTGGTCTCCTTTCTGATGATTACCAACCTCAAGTAAGTTTTACCTGAAGAAAACTCAAACTTGACTATAAAAATTATCTATTTTTACATCTGAGTTGGATATCTACAGAAATTGCATATAGATGTTTCTACTTCCAGGAAAGGAAATTCAAACCACCGGTTGTTAAAATTACAATCTAAGCTTTAAAGCTCTCACCTCTGTTGATCATTACCACACTAAATCTGCACTTGATTAAAAACTTCAACTCTTTTAATCTGCACCCACAAATTTTCTGGTTTCTGATTGTTAGCTTTCAGATTTTAGAGCAGCAATAGTACACGATCAATCACAGCAAATGTTGGCAATATAAAGCCCTTCAATATTCTTGGTACCTTTGGTTACTTGACCCCAGAGTATGTGATGTATGGAAAGGTTGATGAGAACAGAAGGTGGACGTTTACTCCTATGGAGTTGCGCTTCTGGAGCTTATAACTGGGGAAGAGGCCATCGAGTAAACCAGGCAACTCATGAAATCCTGAGGGTAAGCAAGTGCTGATCAAGAACAAACTTTTTAATCACCAACATTCCTAAACACTTTTGATTCCTTGACATGCAGGCAAGATCTTTACTCTACTCCGATTTATGTGACCGCCTCATTGATCCTAATCTGGACAAAGATTACGGGAATGAAGAGATGAAAATAATGATACTAGCAGCGCGCCTCTGCCTCGTGCATTCATCTTCTATGAGACCAACCATGAAAATGGTGAAAATTCCACTCATTTCCTATGTATTTGTTTGATAAACAACTTGGTGTATGAGTATACCTAAATTCTGTGACAGAAATCTTACAAGCAACTTTATTAATTTTTGAACTACAAAAACAGATCTCGTAGTGTCATGGACAACATAGTCTTCACGGCTTTGCCTGATACAATCTCGAACATACAAAAAAGATGAAGGTTCTCTTATTAGTATTCAGATGAACAAATCAAAGCAGATGCAGTAAGAAATGTTATCACGTAACTAAGCCTGGGCCAACTGTTTGAAGTTGAGTGGTGTCATGAACTCTGGTCCTCCATTGAAGAGAGTGAAAGCAGCCAATTTTGAGGCAGCCTCTGTGGGATGGAATAAGTCCCAGAACAGGTGATCATGACGATAATGACAAACAGATGCGCCTGGAATACAGAAGGATTCTGCATTTAACTTCCCTTTGCCACAGCAAGCAGTTTTCACATCCTTGAATCCTGAGAATATTGTCAACAAAGTTTGCTAGCTTATATCATTCTGGTTGAACACATCTGGTTGACGTGTGCAGATAAATTGAAACTCCTTTAAACAGTCAATTACCAAAAGGTCGAGGGTTCTCGATGATGTTTGCAGTCATCTTGAACGCGTTCCCGAGTGAAAATTTCATGTCGGGATACTGTGAGCTGAACTTGGTCAATATGGCGTGGATCCTTAAATGGAAAGCCTTAGCAAGTTGATTCAGATCCTCTGAACAGCTCCCAGCTGCAGTATGAATTCTTTGAGCTGGACAGCATCCAATTGGTGGGATACTAATTATGCCGAACTTCCTTGCTCCAAGTCTATAAAGATTCTGCATATAAAAAAATCATGAAGTCTGATATGGTGCTTCAAATGATGCTGAACCGAATGAAGCTACGAGTAATGGTATCGTCATTTCTTAATCGTCACATAATCAAAAAGGTAAAGGAAAATCCTACCCTTAGGTGCTGCTCATAAATGCGTCCTAAAGCAGATATGAACTCTCTCCTGGGAACAGTACTTCCTGACAGCTTATACCTAAAAACATCATTGCTCCCAGTGCTGATGAAGAATAGACTCTTTGACAGAAAAGCTTTTGTGTTGGCCGCGCCTATACAGGACATCATATTTCTCTTGACTGAAGCCAATTGCTTTATCTGATCTCCCAATGAGATGACGTTAGTCTCACCGTTCCTTGAAGAGGCCTGCAATAGGTACAATGCTCGTATTGTTTTCTAACTCGGAATGCAAGATCTAAAGTTATAGTTTGCAGGCAGTGCGAAGTTACAAAGTTCTTACATTGTTTTGTCCAGTTGTCTGCAGAATGCTAGAACCTCCAGAGGCAAAATTTATGCCTCTGAAGCTCTTATGCTTGAGGATATCTGTTCTGTTTGCAATAGCCAAAAATGGTGGTGGACTTCTTCTATGCCCCATTAGCTTAGCTGTTAGAAAACAAGCAAAGTTACTGACAGAAATGGTTTAATATAATTGCAGTTTGAGCAAGCTACACTAACCAATAAAATCAGCACCGTTAAAACCATTGCTGAACCTTCCAGTTGGTCTAGACTTTGGGAAATCAATGCCGTTTGGAGGAAAATCTGCCCTGATTATGCTTGTCTGAATCAAACTGTTGGTGCCTACATCAGCTGTTGAATCTCCTAATATGAATATAGCTGGTGTTTCTGCATAGGCTCTGTGGAACACAACCATGGCTAAGCATAGAACAGTAAGAAAGATTTGGCTTCCCATGGCAAAGTCTGGACAGAAACTACTCTTGTTCTTTGCAGTATCTATCCTGGTAAAGTGAAGCCTATGCCTTGAAGCTTGATCCAATCTTTAAACTAACCAAGCAATTTATAAGCAACTTAGCTTTTCAGGCCCTGAACTGTTGGCGTATTGTTCCATGATAACTAGTTTAGTTCTGTTACCAAAGGACTTGGTCGAAGTTTTGTCCTGATGTTCAATCTGGTACTAAGTTGGCAGGCCTTTTGTCACAGCAATTACAACAAATTTCTAAATCTTTTAGATTCCATTTTCATTTCATGTTTTTAAGTTTATTTCATTATCCCAAAATTCATGATTCCTGACAAATAAAGGCATTTCTTCATTGCTCAATGACAAATTAACTTTCCTGTTTCAACACAAATTGTTGGAGTTAAGATTTCACCACAGAAGTTCCAAGTTTTTCAACTTCTTGATTCTTAATAGTCATGATCATCACAAGGAGGCCTGTTCAGTTTTTGTTATCATCGACTATTTCCAAAATGGAATTCTCTTTTTGGAATGAGACAACCACGAAGAAATAGGAGTTATGTGGCTGAAAATGGAGTCGGAAACAAGTTAACAGCCCAGCCCTTTGGAACATATTACGGCCTCAGGTGGCTAAGAGACGACAAAGAGGTGCCAAACCCGTCGACGTGAGCTCCTTAAGGGGACCAAACTGCTTAAATTTTCTCCAGCCGCGTGTGCGTGTGTATGTATACGAAAAATTCTTAATGGCCATGTGTGTTTAAAAAAAAGCTGAAACTTTCGTTATTTTTTTAATTATAACTCGAAGTTTAAAATATAATAATAAAATATCTAAATTTTTAATTTTTTTAATTCTATCTTAAATTTCAAACTTTCAATTTTTTTTTATTTTTAGCCCGATATTAGTATTTTTATTAAGTTTGCTACCGTGATTTGTTATGTGCTTTAGAATCCTTAACTATTAATACACCTCAGCTAAAATTAACACAACAAATGAAGATTAGTGAAACGATGTTGTTTAATCATGTAACTAAAACGAGGTCGTTGCATAAAAATGACCTAAATCGAATTACACAACCCTAGTGACTTGATTTTTCCTTTCATTTTTAGTTTGTTCTCTCGACATCCTTACCCTTATCTTCGATTTTTAGATTACGTAGCCCTGACGCGCTTACACTAAAGGCATCAAGAGCACGAACTAAAAATGAAAAATTTACTGGTGCAGTACGCTGTAATGCGAGAATAGTTTGAAGTGTCAGAAGAACAAACAGAAAACAAATAGTTGAGGACATTAAGAGAACAACAGATAACGTTGGGTTAGAATTAAAAAAAATTGCAAGTTTGAGCATTTGATTGTCACTTTTTGAAGTTTAGGCTAAAATTGAGAAAAATTAAAAATTAAGGCATTTTATTACTAATTTTTAAAGTTTAGGCTATAATTAAAAATTTGACAAAAGTTTGAGTTTTTTTATAATTAGCTCATATATATATATATATATATAAATCAAACATTTTCTATATATATAAGAAAATGTTTGCAAAATGTGTATATATTTTGGAAATTGTTTGATTTCTACGTGTGCATATATATATATACGCCATCTGTGTATATATATTAAGAAGAGTTTGATAATCATTGTTTTTTAGGGATGGTCGAGTTAGTGGAGTGGGGGGCATGAGGCCAAAAAGTCTTGTGTTCTAATTTCCCTATTTACGCACTAGGCAAGTCCTATATAACAGGCTCAATCGAGCTAAATTTCAAGATTCTTAAGGACATAATTCAAATTTAATTCCTTCGTAAAAATTGTAGCTATATGTCTCTAGTTTACTCTAAATCAAAATCCATCCGATTTGGATATCTACAGATCAATATATTGCCAAAATACAGATGCATATGCAACTTCATTTTATTTTTCTTCTAATTTGTCCTTTAAATTCCCCTTATTTCAACGCATCACAATATACCCAAAAACAAGACATTTATAAATCCATTTTTCTTATCCACGTTTCAGTATGTAGACATCCTCATTTTATGATCATTTAACTCTTAATTATCATCAAAACATTTTCCTTTCAACAAATAAAGAAGAAAAATACTGTATACTCACTTGTTTACTTCAAAATCTTATAATTTTACAAGTTGGAGTGTACTAATCCCTCAATCATGGGAGTGAACCAAAATTTCTTGGTCACTACGGGCTGCTTCGATCTGAATCAAACAATTGTTGAATGACAGTCAGTCTGAGTATAATTACAGATTAGATGTGAAGGAAGCATTGGCCCTCTTTAGTTTGGACTCTGATCTATATTCAGACTGACTTCCATTCAACAATTGTTCAATTAGGATCAAGGCAGTCCGTAGTTCTGAAAAATTACCCAGATTAAAAATGGTTAACATCGTTCGAATCTCCATGTTCAACCTGTCTTCGAATCTCCTACACTTGTCTTCCTTAGTGGGAATCAAGGCAGTAACATATCCCATCAGCTCGTTGAACTTAATCTCATACTCTGCCACAGACAAACTGCCCTCCTTCAGATCCAGCAATTCCTTCATCTTTTTGTCCATGTAGATCTTGGGCACGTAATTTTCCTTGAAGACTCTCAAAAAGTCTTCCCATCTCAAACTACAAGGCCTGATAGTACTACCTAGAATAGTTTTCCATCATTGATAAGCTGGGCCTTGCAGCAAAGAAACAACATAATCGAATCTCTCGTTCGACTCACAATCCATCTGGTCGAAGACTATCTCTATCCTCTATAGCCATCCCTCGGCCTCTGCGGGGTTTGTACTTCCGTAAAACAACACATCTCACTGAACTTAGTCCGGCATTCAACATTTAAGTTGAGAACACATTTACTCAATCACATTCACATTCAAGGAACACTTCCAATGTGTTATTCATTCACCAAACGCCTCGGACATCTCATGTCCGAAAATCAGTACACATACATCACGTATCAATTTAATTCAGAATCAAATAAACAATCAGGTGAGACAACCTTAGGTTACTCACAATTATTCCTTTTAGCTTATTGGCTTAAAGTCCCGGCAATGTTTGGAAGCGGTCGCTCAACGTGCTCTTCTAAATGCAATCACATACATTTTCACATTACTATACTGCACATTCAGATGAATAAGCACATTTATATGTATCATGTATTATGCATGTTCAATGACAAATTCTCAGGGTATGTTTCTTTGATACACTTTAGAAACAATTTACAACACTTCTAAGCATTCTTTACTCCAAAATACATTTTACTCACCGTAACCCTTTTATTAACATCAACTAAATTCAATGACCAAATTGATTGCATTAAACTCTTAAACCTCTACTCATTTAATTCAACATTTCTTACCTAATATCTTCATTTATGAAATCCTATTCTTTTTCCATAATTCCTCCTTATTCATAATGTATCAAACAATCTTATCACACATTTAACCAACTTTTCCCAGATTTTCTCAGGTAGATTTTGGGTCATATTTGTATGGCTATTTTGACCTAGAAAATGACATTAATAATTTCTTCTAATCAAATGTTACTCTATGTCTTAAGTTTAAAAAAAAAACAAAAATCATTCAATTTGGTTCATTATTTCATGAGTTATGCTCAAAATACCATAGACTATGCACGTTCGAAATTTTGGTGCACTCCCATGATTGAAGGATTAGTACACTCCAACTTGTAAAACTCATATTTCTCAATTCTGATATCTAAAAATTACAAAATTTATACTAATATAAAGTTAAGAGAATAAGCTACAACTTTTATGAAGATAACTTTGTCTGATTCGGCCTAAATCAATACAATTTATTCGATAAAAAGAGGACATGATTTTTATCAAGGGTAGTGCTACAACCTATACCAGAACTCAACTTCAAGTTAAATTTCAAGACTCTTAAGCACAGAATTCAAATTCAATTCTTTCATGAAAATTGCAGCCATATGTCTTTAGTTTATTCTAAATCAAAATCCATCCGATTTGGATATCTACTAATCAATATATTGCCAAAATATAGATGCATATTTAACTTCATTTCATTTCTCTTCTAATTTGTCCTTTAAATTCCCCTCATTTCAACACATCACAATATACCCAAAAACAAGACATTTACACATCCTCATTTTATGATCATTTAACTCTTAACTATCATCAAAACATTTTTCATTCAACAAATAAAGAAGAATAATGCTTTATACTCACTTGTTTACTTCAAGATCTTCAAATTCTCACTTAACCCTAGCTTACCTTGAACCACACGATCATTATCTTTCAAAGAGAAAATAGGCTAGGTTTTCATCAACAAGGTGAGAGCAACAACATCTTGGAGTGGCTAGTAAAAGATGATAACAAAGCTTAATGAGTTGAGGGTGAGGATACTTGAGGGTGAGGATGAGAGTGCCGTGAGAAGGAGAGAAGAAAGAAGAAGGAAAGAGCATGTAATAAAAGATAAGAATGAAAGATAGAGATGTTTATCTTTCATATGAGTATAACGTGAGAGGTATGCGGTGAGTGTCAACGACACTTGCCACATGTCCTCTTCTTATGGTACCAATTGTCATATAGCAATTAGTCCATCTGTCTCTCGATTTAAGCCACTTGTCATTAAATTTCTAAGCCATTGTCACCCAATTTTTCATGCCACTTGTCAATAAATCCTAATGCGACTTGTCAGTAAATCGTAATGCCACATGTCATTTATTTCTACTACCATGTGTCAATTATTTACTGTCATTTATCAATTGTCTTGTTATTTGATATTTTTCTAGTCCAAAAATATACATTAATTCCAAAAATTTCCCAAATTTTCACCAAAAATTTTACGTCAATAATATAGTTCATCAAACTAATCCCCGACACAATTTATTCACTATTCATATCATAATTAGTTTAATAAAATTATTTATACCCGGAAAATGTCAATGAATACATATACAATTATTTTAATGAGTGTCAACGTTATTCACGTGTATGAGTATGTTATATGATGCATGAACTGTACTTCTAAATTTTCAATAAACTCTTGCGAATAGAATCATAGAGTGGGATAATGGGATGTTACAAAGAGCACATCCGTATGTTTTATTACAAATGCAGGCTTGTTCTCCGCTAACATTTTACATTACACAAATACAATCTTCCAAGTAAAAAAAAAAATCATACAAAACAAGCTTTTAATTCACCCATTGTACACTAGTTTGACAATCAGATCTATTTGTAATATTATTGAAATGGTGACTATCAAAACCATCGATCGGTAATTACGAAACTTTTTCGTTTGCTTATCAAAACCGATCTTGCTTATCAAAACCATCGATCGGCGATTGCGAAACTTTTTTGTTTGCTTATATAGTGATATGTTTGACTCTTCCACATAGAAGTGCATTATTTGGGATTGGCAATTCGTCTCTAGTTGAATTGGATGATGTATAAACTCGCAAGTAAAATTGTTCTCCAAGGTATTGTCTTGCCCAAAATTCTGTCCTGATGTTCCACATTCCCACATTATCAAGAGATATGTATATAGCTGTCCAAGATTTTGGGAAAACCTGAAACCAACAAAGCAAAAGTACATAAGAATATAAGCATCAGATCATCCATGAAGGAATTACTTCGAAGTCAATAAGTCAAACTTAAGTTGATCAGACTTTAAGACAAGATCATATTTATTGTTGAGGGAACTGTATCCTCTTTGTGTTAATTGACCTAAGCCGCACCATTACTGCAGAGGTAGGGCTCGGCTTCCGAATTGTACGTGAAACAAATTTCTGCTCATACAACTCAGGCCGAACATCG
>JANZXR010000171.1:42125216-42145527 GCA_027575705.1 Erythroxylum echinodendron
GAACTGTATCTTCTTTGTGTTAGTTGACCTAAGCCGCACCATTACTGCGGAAGTAGGGCTTGGCTTACGAATTGTACGTGAAACAAATTTCTGCCTCATACAACTCAGGCCGAAGATCGGGGGAAGTTTAGGAAAGATGCGGAGAGTCGAAGACCCAGAAGCTGTTGGTCGGGAGGATTGATATGAAGCCCACTCCAAACGACCCGATCGACCCAAACATTTTTTAAGAAATAATATTATTTTATGATGGACACGCAACTCGAGTACAATCGGACTCAAGCCATTGTAAGTCCGACCCGGTTCAGCTTATTGCCAAACATTAGAGAAGTAATTTAGAAGTTGAAGAACCGGAGAATTTATCGAAATCACCTGTATGGTGGAACGTGGCAAAGCATCAATAAGATTGTACTGTTTACGACAATCTGGTGTCCACTTCCCTTCGTCCATCCTGCAAATGTCAAATCCAGAACTTCTTGTTTACAATTCTTGCTTGGAAGGTTAGGTTTGATCTGAAATTAACGGATAAAGTTTATTTTAATCGGAATTCATGCTTATGTTTCAGGTCAGGCTCTTACCCGACCACGAAGAAGGAGTAACCATTGATATGCCATGTTTGGAGGATCTTCTCGTAGTTGTTAAACACAATCTCAACAAAATCACGGTAATCAGCTCCCATCACGGCTGTGACAAGCCTTATGTTCTTAACTGTACTTGGCTGATCGGAGATGGTTCCGACCCGAAAAACGCCACTGATGTTGAAGTGATCAGCAAGCTTGAGAGGTGTATCGGCAGGGACGAATGAGACTCCATTAACACCATATCTCTGCTTCCCATCAACAATACCTGCGAAACTCCGCAAGATGATTGTCCTGGAAACTTTTATTTGTCCATAACGGAACGATCCTTGCGGGTTCGGTCTCGGTCCGCTAGCTGTCAAGTTCGTCCTGCCATTATCACGAAAAGTTCGATATAAAATCAGTTTTTATAGATAGGATCGGTTTTGCGAGAAGACGAACCTGATCGATCGAGCCTGGTTCATAGACCAAAAAACTGTTCCTACAGGGGCTCTAGGGATTTGGCCTACAGGTTTGCCATTAGAGTTGCGGTAGTGAAGAATTGCAGTGGAGGTCATGGAAGTGTTGGAAAAACGAGTTGAAACGGCAACGTAGTAGCTTCCTGGTTGCTGATCAGCCGTGACTAACACTGAATATGATTGACCGACATGAATGTCCAGAGAGGAGTAGTTGTTTTGGACTGTGTGTGTTCCTTCAACTTCAACAAGTTTCATCTTGTGGCCTTGGATGCGAAAGTTGAGTGAGCTCTCAAGTCCCACATTTGATACCCTAAGCCTGTAAGTTTTTCCTGCAACAACAAGTGAGCTCCTGTATAATCAGAACCTGACATATCTCAGCCCAAAACTTTAGGGTAGGGTAAGTATGATTGAGTGGTTCATCGTAGAATTGTTGAATAGAATGAAATAAAATAGGATGGAAAGGGAGGTGTTACATTACATTCTATTTTATCATAGTCTGTAAAAATGAGTTACTTTTAATTTTGAAGTTTTAAGATAGAATGTAAAATGATAAACAACATTTCACTATATTACATTATGAACCATTATTCTAAACAATATTTCACTATATTGTATTATGAACCATTCCATTCTTTCTAAATAATAATTATATGAAATCACATCTATTTATATTTTATACTATTATAAATCATTCCATTACATTAAAAACTTTATGTTTAATCAAACATAATTTTAAAGTATTGGATTATGGTCCTGTGATTGTATATAACATACTTTATTTTCTTGTCTCGTTTCGATGTGGGATTTTCAACATGAATTACTTCCTAAATTCAAATCTAATGAATGGTAATTCATTTATGAAATCTACAAAAAAAAAGTCAACGTATTTAATACATAAGGCTCCCCACTTTGTAAGGATATGGAGAGGGTCATGATGTATGTAACCTTCCTTTTATATTTTTACGAAGAGGAAGTTTTTATGACTTGAACTTGTGACCTTATAATTAAAAAGGAGCAACTGACTCCCCTCCATGAAATCTACAAAAAAAACTTAGCTGTCATTCTATTCATATCGAACTAGTTCCTCCCAAAGTGATAACTAATGTGAAACTAATTAAATTACTCTAGAAGTCTCTATTATTAATAAAAGGTTACAAGAGAGTAAGAAAAAAATTGTATTAAGTTAAAGCAATCTTATATATAATTAGGAACATCTTAATTCAATCTTGGGATGGCAATGTATTGATGTTTTTAAAATTAAAAGTAAAAAATAACGTCTTTTTTTTAATTAGGTTCAAGTATGAACTGTTTAGGCCTAGCCTGCCCGAGACTAATTCTTCCAAACAAAACGATATCGTTTTGATCAAATAATTGAACATTGGACCAGTCTAGGCCTGAGCCTAAGCCTGAGTCCATGGATATGTACAATAAAAATATATAAATTTGAACTCATGGGTCGGTAAACTGTCATCCCTACTTCAATTCAAAATTTTAATTTATAAATTTTATATAATTCATTTTCTTTCAAATAACTCTATTATAAATTTTCGAGAAAACACCAACGTTAAGTACTATGTTGGCAACTTACCTTGCTCGAATGTGAAAGTTGTACCCTCTCTACGACCATTGATGAGAATGGCATGTGGAAAAGGAAGCTTGTGTCCACCATCTAGTATGGCCTTAAGTTTCTGAAACATCAAAACAACCAAGCTTTGATATGTATTATTCTCAGGTTTTCACAAAAACAGAAGGTATCAGAAATAAAATAAATAAATAAAAATACATAATTTACGTGGATTGGTAAATATAACTTATGTACATTGACAGGAAAATTTTTAAAAAATTTTAAAATCGGAACGAAAGTTAAATCAGTAAGACAAGAGGATTAAGGTTTAACAGATATTATATTGTCATAAAACTGATTAAAAATTGAATGAAATTAAAGAATTTAAAAATAATTGAAGAAAACTATTCTTACCCGTTTTAAAATTTAAAATTTAATTAAAAAAATCTTTTAAATAAAAATTGATCACTTTATTTTGTTTTATAAAAAATTGAAAAACTAATCAATTAAGTAATAAACTAATCGTTTATTAATAACAAAGATTACTAAACTAAATCAAATTGAAAATTTAAAAATCGAATCATAAAATTAGTCGATTCAAGATTTTTATTGTTAAATTGGTAAAACCGATTCGGAATTTAGAAGATTGAAAAACCTTATTATCGTGAGAGAATGACATAAAGTACAGAGCATGACATAGCAATAAAATGAACAAACCCGAGTAAAGTGTTACCTTGTGGGGGATCTTGTACCAATCTCCGATCAGGATGTGGAAGTCGCCGGCCGGTTGAGGGAAGGGGACAGGAATGAGTGGTCTGCTGAGGATCCTGATGCCTCCAAAGGCACCGGCTGCTTTGTGCAAGGCTAGAGAAGGAGAGTAGTAAAAGCTGCCTATTTGATCCTTCATCTGTAATTTGTAAGTGTAGTGTTGGCCTGGTGGGATTGGACATGTTGTTCCAAGAACTCCATCTACGTAGGAATTTTTCCTGTTTTGGATCCCATTCCTGGTAAATTTTAATTAGGTTTAGTTAACACTGATCACCATCAGCAATGGCAGTGATTGAGAAGAGATGGTTAATTACTTTACCAGGTAAGTAGGAAAGATTCGTCCAAGTGATTCCTGACATTAATGAAGACATTATCATTCGTAAAAGCTTCTATGTTCGGCCCTGGAAATTCTCCATTAATCAGAATTCCCTGAAACACAGCTCAGGAACCAAAAAAAAAAAAAAAAGATCATCACATGTTGAGTAAATTGGAGGAACAAAACAGAAGAACCGAGTCTTTAACACACAAAACCTGTTGTTTAATGCCAAGAGGATAGATATCTCCGTAAGTAATGTTCCAGTCGAAGAACCTGTTAGGATCTTCAGCCCCAACAATGGCGGAATAGTACGGAGAAGATGTTACAAAGAGAAGAAGAAGAAGAAGAAGAACAAGTGACATGTTGGTGATGACTGGAGAGTTGGTGCTTATTTGCTCCCTCTGAATATAGGTACAGTGTAAGTGCTACACATAGATCGATGGCACATTTAAAGAGCCTGCCCTTTACATGTAAATATAATTAAATTAATCTTTATATTTTGTTTTATTTTAAAAATTATCATTTATTCTTTTATATTATATTTAATAAATATTTTTGTTTATGGACCAATTACATCCTGCCACGTAAGGTACAAAAACGTTTTAACGTGTCCCGTGATTACCGACGCTGCGGCGCACACGGGAGTTATGCAAATTTCTTGCTTAACCGACACGTCAAGCGTTGTAGGAAACGCCATAACGTGGGGGAGTTGAAGGAGGACTTTGCTAAAGAGTCTTTTATTCTAGTGGTATTGGGAATTTAGGTGTTTTAAAAATAGGAAAACTCTATATAATCTAAAGTTTATGCTTAATTTTGGATGCATTCTTCTTGTCAATTGGTGAAGTATAGTTGGTAAATGATAATGTAATGTATGCTTGATATTTTAGGTCTAGTTCGGACAAAAGTCAACAAATCGATATAATCTTATTGAATTTTCAAATTTTGGACTACCTAAAGTTTGATCAGGCTCGGTCGTGAATTTATAATTAGACTTAAATTTTTTTAATTCAAATTTTGAGTTGAGCTTTGAGATACTTAAGATGCGATCAGGCTCAAATTTGAGACGCAAATCTTGACCATCTCAAGTTGACAGGCTTATTGTCACCTCAAGGCCCGAACTCATAGGTTCGAGTTTGGGTCGCAAGTGACCCTGTCTCAACCAGACCTATTATCGTCCCAAGCCCAATGCAATGCCATCCTTATTTATTACTCTGCTAACAACAAAAGAGGTGTTGGCAATTTTTGTAGTCACCAACAATTGATAGAATTTCAGGAAAAAGATAAGAAAAGATAAAATCTTTTGTTTTCTGACGTGGAAGACACAGAATCTAAAACACAAGTGCGCAGATTGTCCCACATTGTCCAAACGGATGGGGTTTCTTATCCTCGAAAACACACAAACATGACCACGAGCCTGAACCAGAACCTGAGAGTTCGAGTTATGTCCTGTTCTCTACTCCTCAACTAACGATCAAATCGATCTTCTTCTTGTGAAGTATGGACTCTTTGTTACTTAACCAATGCCTCTCTCGTCTCAAGCTATCTCCTAATCCAAAACCATCCATTTCTTCTTCTTTCATTTGCCATAAACCCTCTTCTCTCGTCAAGCCGCCAAACTCTTCAAAGTCGAGCTTTACCCTCCTCGTCATTCAAAACCCTGCTGGAAACAGCGTCGTCTCCGGCGAAGATGACGAGTCCTATGGCGAAGTCGAAAAGATCATTGGCAGCAGAGCCCTCCAAGACGGAACCGGCATGGAGTACTTGATACAGTGGAAGGACGGCCACGCTCCGTCTTGGGTTCCTTCCGATTTCATTGCTAAAGACGTGGTGGCTGAGTACGAAACTCCCTGGTGGACCGCCGCCAAAAAAGCTGACCACAAGGCTCTTGCCCAGCTCATAGAAGCCGACGACGAACGCGACGTGGACGCCGTCGACGGCGACGGACGCACTGCGTTACTTTTCGTTTCTGGACTTGGTTCGGAGACTTGTGTTAAGCTTCTAGCAGAAGCCGGAGCAAACTTGGATCACCTTGACAATAGCGGCGGGTTAACGGCGCTACACATGGCGGCTGGTTACGTGAAACCGGAAGTCGTTAAGTTGTTCACGGAGTTAGGGGCTGACCCGGAGGTCGAAGACGACAGAGGATTGACACCGTTAAATTTAGCTAAAGAAATTTTGAAAGTGACCCCAAAAGGGAACCCAATGCAATTTGCGAGAAGATTAGGGCTGGAGAGGGTAATAAACATTTTAGAGGAGGAAATATTCGAGTACGCGGAGGTGCAGGAGATATTGGAGAAGAGAGGGAAGGGTGATAAGGTAGAGTATTTGGTCAAATGGCAGGACGGCTGTGATAACGAGTGGGTCAAAGCTGGATTGATCGGTGAGGATTTGGTTAGGGATTTTGAGGCAGGGTTAGAGTATGGTGTGGCGGAGGGTGTGATAGGAAAGAGAGTTGGTGATGATGGTAAAAATGAGTTTCTAGTGAAATGGACGGATATTGATGAAGCCACGTGGGAGCCAGAGGAGAATGTTGATCCTGATTTGATCAAGGAGTTTGAAATAGGGAGCCAGATCAACGGTGTAGGACATGTGGAGGGTGGATTAGGTAACAATGAGGATGATGGTGATACGACCATCGAAGCTGGATTAAGGAAAGATGATGATCTTTGAAGATCTTTTTTGTTTTCTTAATTAGGAAACTGTGAGTGTAAGTGCATAATTATTGCATGTTTGCTCTTTCCATCTATAAGTTTTCCATTTTTCCCCAAATTTTACCGTATTATCAAAATTGCCCAAAATTTTCCGTATTATCACAATTGCTCAAATTACTTATAATTTTGATCTAATGATTCGTGATTATTGTTAAAGTCATTTATGATCATGTGAGAATTCGTAAGTCTGTTTTAGGTAAATATTAGGTATAAGATAAGTATTATTAGGATCCTAAAATTTAAGGGATTTTCTAATAGAGTTAATACCTTAGTTTAGTGGGATTAGTTTCCTGGTTTGTGTTGTACTCTTTTGTGTATATATTACCATTAAGTGGTTCAATTTATAACAACTTAAAATCCTAAATTTTGATATGGTATCAAAGCTTTAGGCTCGAATTCTTCATTATTGATTAGTTTCGTTAAGTAGTTGACTGTATATAGAAGTGAAGGAGGATGACAGAAAACAAGTAGAGTGGATCAATCATTGTGATGAATTGTGGCTTCATCAGATGAAGTAATCAAGACTCAAATTTTGTGGATTTGTAGATCATTCAAACTGCCTACAAATTGGATAGAAAAAATTATTTCAAGTAGTCACAACTTGCTTGAATTATCTTGAAAGGTAAGGGAAAGATTAGTAATTTGTTAGAAACTGGATCAAGGTAAGAAGTACTAGGTTTTGAGGCGTAGGATGAGGACAACTCATTGATCACGGCTTGACTTTGGAATTCAATGATGCCTGAAATAAGCGATACGGTAATGTTCATGGCTACAGCCAAAGACATTTGGGATGCGATCCAACAAACGTATTCAAAAGCTAGGGATGTGGCCTAAGTGTATAAAGTAAAAGTCAGGACCATTGTTTTCAAGCAAGAAAACAAATATGTGACTAAATATGCCAACCAGTTGAAGTCATTATTCCAAGAACTTGATCATTATCGACTAATTCAGACTAAATGTCCTGATGATGCTGCTATACTAAAAGAGTTCATTGAACATGATAGCGTCTATGACTTTCTTGTGGGATTGAATTCCAAGTGTGACCAAATAAGGATCCAAATACTCGAAAAGCAAAAAGTTCCATGCTTTAATGAGGAAGTGGCTATTATTCGGAGTGAAGAAAGTAGGACAACTTTAATGTTTAATTCTCAACTTGCTGATGGTTCGACTATGGTAGCTAGGAGTGAAAAGCAAGCCGAAAAAAGATCTGATGCAGAGATTGGAAAGGGGGTTCAATCCAAGCTTCAAAATCGTGATGATTTATGGCGCACCTACTGCAAAAAGCCGCGTCATACAAAGGAGCGGTTCTGGTAGTTGCATAGAAAGCCTCCTAGCTGTGAGTGGGGACAAAAAGGATATCAACTGTCAGATAATGGACAAGCGCAGGTTGCTACAAGTACATCCTAACAAGAAGACAAGCTGGACTCAAAAGGCCTAAATCAAGATGAAGTGGAAAGGGTGAGAGCATTTGTTAGAATCATAGAGAAACCTGCAGGTACATGTACTTTGCTGCATTCAAGTATGTGTTCTTTTTTGTTTGGATTAAATGCTATATGTCCAAACCAAAATCTCCTGAATCTAAACCCATTATTGAACATAAATCTGCTTCTAGAGATGTGCAATTTAGCAAAAATTTGCTGTACTCAAGGCAGAAAGAGGTCAATTCAGAATCTGTGCATGTACATGAATCTGATCCAGATTCCTCAAATGAGATAACAATTTTTTATTTTCCTACTTTGCAAACTGAAACTGAGGTACAAATTAGTGAGGAAGATCAGGACCAACCAATTGCGATTTGGAAAGGAATCAGAACATGCACCAAAAGGCTATTATACCCACTCTCATACTACATTTCAATTCAAAACTTCTCACCAACATTCAAAGCCTTTCTTATAAACCTTAATACCACAACCACTCCTATGACCTTATCTGAGGCATTGTCTAACGAAAAATGGAAACAAGTCATGGATGTGGAGATTGAGGCATTAAGAAAGAATAAAACTTGGAGTTTGGTGGAATTGCCAGTTGGAAAAAGGGCGGAGGGTTGCAAATGGATGTATACATTGAAATATAGGGTTAATGGGTCGATTGAAAGGTACAAGGCAATATGGGTAACCAAAGGATACACTCAGACTTATGGATTGACTATCTAGAGACGTTTGATGTTGTGGATAAGATGAATACAGTTACAATAATTTTATCTCTAGCTGCAAACTATGGTTTGGGAACTACAACAATTTAATGTAAAAAATGCATTTCTGCATGGGGATCTTACAGAGGAGATTTACATAGAAGTCCCACTAGGCTACGAAACAAAGGTGACCACCAATATTGTATGTAAGTTGAATAAAGCCTTGTATGGATTGAAACAATCTCCTCCAGCCTGGTTTGACATATTTACAAGGGTCATGTTATCTATGGGATATAAGCAAAGTCAAGGAGATCAGACATTGCTCATTAAGCATTTAGTCACACAGAGAGTGACATTATTACTAGTTTATATGGATGACATCATATTAATAGGAGATTATGAGATAGAGCAACGAATCTTGAGTAATTGTTAGCTAAGGAGTTTGAGATTAAGACTTTAGGAAGGTTAAAGTATTTTATGGGAATTGAGATAGCACTAGCACACTCCAGAAAAGGAATTTTTATATCCCAACAGAAATATGTTACTGATTCACTCAAGGAGATAGGTAAAGTTGCATGCAACCCATAAGTACACCCATGAAGCTGAACCTTAAGCTAGGAAAAGCAGATGAAGATGTTCTAGTCAATAGGGCAATGTATCAATGCCTTATAAGACGACTCATCTATTTGGCACATACCAGACCTGATTAGCTTATGCCGTAAGCATGGTAAGTCAATTTATGCATAGTCCTAGAGAAGTCCACTTGAAAGCAGCGCATGGAATTTTGCAACATCTTAAGGGAGCACCAAGAAGAGGGATTTTGTTTAAAAGAAATGGAGGTATGTCACTTGAAGCATATACTGATGCTGACTATGCAGGATCGATAGTTGATAGGAGATCTACATCAGGGTATTGTACCTTTCTTAGAGGGAATCTTATGACATGGAGAAGTAATAAGCAAGAGGTAGTAGCATTATCTAGTGCTGAGGTAGAATTTCGTGCTATGACACAAGGTATATGAGAATTGCTTTGGCTGAAAATTATTCTAGAAGAATTAAAGATTAAGTGGGATGATCCTATAAGACTTTACTGTGATAATAAATCAACAATAAGCATAGCCCACAACCCAGTTCAACATGATAGGACAAAGCACATTGAGGTGGATAAAGGTTTCATCAAGGAGAAGTTAAATAGTGGCTTGATATGCACTCCGTATATGTCAACACAGGGGCAACTTGCTGATGTTCTCACTAAAGGATTGAGTAGCTTAATGTTTGAGGGTATTATATCCAAGCTGGGAATGGAAAATTCCTATTCTCCAGCTTGAAGGGGAGTGTGAGAATTCGTAAGTCTGTTTTAGGTAACTATTTGGTATAAGATATGTATTGTTAGGATTCCAAAATTTAAGAGATTTTATGATAAAGTTAATATCCTAGTTTAGTGGGATTAGTTTCTTCATGTGTTGTATTCTTTGTAAATATATTACCATTAAGTGGTTCAATATATAACAACTTAAAACCCTTAATTATGATATATCATAACAATTTGAAAACTTGGTTAGATTATTTGAGTAATGTGAGGCTCCTTTAAGAAAGATGCCAACAAATTGGGCCTTGGATTCAGCTCAAGTCTTGTTTCAAAAAGAAATTTTGGTTCGATTTTGAACTTGAGTTTAAGGATGATAATGAGTTAGTCGAGTTTGAGTTCAATTCGATCCTTTTATCAACTTAATTGAGTTTGAGCAATTTGGCTTAATTCCGACATGAACATTTAGGTTGATTGAAGCTTGAGGACAAAGTGGTATGATGTTTGATTTTGGCATTTGACCAGACCATAGTCTAACCTGGTTAGACTGATCCTCCTAACCTCAAGCACAATTTGAAGTACGATCAATTCAAGCTTTTACTTGTTTACTTGGGTCAGACTAAACCTAGTTGATTTGTCATCCTTACTTGAGTTCGATTGATCCCACATACTTGAGCTCAATCTCGATTAATTTCTTATGAAAGACATTCATTCTATTGAAACAAAAAATTTAGACTGTTTATTTTAGGTCAGGATGATTGGGTGTCATAAATTCGTTAGCCCTAATTTGACTAGTTGGGTCCAAAAGAAATTTTCTAAATTCAAATTCGAACAAATTTGAAACCTAAATTCCTTTCTTATTAAATTAGACTTGAATTTTTGATATGAAATCAGATCACTCAAACTTTTTTGCTACCTCTATTTTTTAAGTATCATTCAATTGAATGTGAAAAGTTACATACATTAGACACGCAAAAACATATATATATATAACTACCTAAGTTACCAAACTACCTCTTCTCTTTTTGCTTTATTCTTTTTGTTCATATTATCACTCCCCAACCTACTGAGGCTTGAAGAAGCTAAACTTGATACCATTGTCAATTATAACATATATACCAGCTGATATAAGAGCAGCTGTTAGAAGCACACCAAGTAAACCTAGTCCCCAGTTCAGGAACCACATTGGACTATAAACCTTTGGTTTCTTAATCTTGATCCACATGAAACACGGGAACACCAACGTCACTGGCAATGCTAGACCTCCGATCAGACCTGCCAAGCTTGACAAGAATGGGACCGCCACCGCCACGAAGAAGCACCCAAATCCGACCACCACCCTGATCAGTGCCCGAAGCCACCATGGACATGGCTTCTTCAACCTCTTTGTGAACATGGACTCCATATCGTCGAAAGTTGGCATCCCGTAGATTTGGAAGGAGCTCACGGCGTTTATTATTACAAACAAACTAGTAGTTCCTAGGAGGAACCGTGAGGTGTCTCTTCCGTGAAATGAGTATAGAGCTGTAAGCATTCCACTTTGTGGTATCTGCAGGTTACTTCTTTTAGTGAAATAGTATTCTGAAGATATGAAAACAGATTTAACAGAGTATTTTTAGTACGTACCATTTGACCGTATGCCCAATAACCTCCGATAGCTAGAGGAAAGATGCACATTGCAATGCTAAGGTAAGCAAACTTCACACCTTGCCACATTGGTACTCGAGATGGATGCTTCTCACTTGAAGGCATTGTAGCCTGCAATTGGATATAGTAAACTTCTCATGAACATTTACAAAAGGTTTTCAGATTCGATGTGAACTAGATCCAGAAGAGCAAAGAATCAGACTTTTCCTGAAAAGTCAAACCAACCCATGTGGACAGAAGCCTAAAGTCAATGGTCTTTATGTTCTAATTTCAATGGTCAATGCCAATTATGGTAGTGGAAAGAAAGGTGTAAGAGGTTTGGCATTGACTTAGACACATATGTTTCGCTGAATACATAAATTAAGTGGACTAAAATTACTTTATTAATGAATTATTATATTCATTTGAGTAACCTTTTCCAAATTCTCAACAACTAACTACTCATAAGTTGAATTTTTTTCAGTAAAAATTCATATGATAAAGATAGTTTAAAATAAAAACTAAAAAAAATTGAAGAGGAAGACTGAAATTAGTTAATCATTGAAAATATTAGAATATTTAATATGGGTAGATTGTAGAGTCTACTAATAATAATTGGGCTTGGATCAACTATCCAAATGACTAGTATAAATCTTTTAAAATTTTCATGTTTAGTCAATATAAGATACTCTAACAGAAAAATATATTGTAAAAAATGTTGAATTGAAGATCAAGAAAATCTCAAATTAGAAAAAATAAATACAAGTTCAGATTAATTAAATATATATCTAATCATAAATTATCTAATTCATTCAGAAATAGTCTCTTTATCAGTTAAGAGTAAGGTTACGTATACTAGACCTCCTTAGACCTTACATTTAACTAGATTTTTACTGAATTATTGTTATTATTGTATTAATTTTAGATTCAAGTCTTGACTCACGAGAAAAGATACTCAATGTAAAGAGCTTAAATTGGTCGAGTTTGGATTAAGATCAAGTTTAATAATAGTAAACTAGGATTTAGACATGTCAATAAGTCCGGTCATAATTGTCATCCCTACTAGGTTCATCTAAAATGATGTTAGTTTAGTCGAAATGAGACCATAAAGTAAGCAACTTGAGTTAAAAGCCGAACCTGACTCGGCCATTAATTTTATATCCAACTACTTGGGGACAAAAAATAGAAATTGGCAAGTGAGCATCACATACCTGAATCTCAAGTATGAGATTGTGGCCTCTAAAGGCAAAAGCAACGATTCCAAGAGCATTAAGAACAGCAAAACACCTGTCCAAGTATGTGGGAGGACGAACAGGGTTATACGACACAGCAGGCATCCTGCCTTCTGCTACAGATATAACCCAAATAAGTGTGCAATATCCTACGGCTGTGATTGCTCCGACGAGTGATACACCGGCGATGGAGTTCAGGTTCGGCAGCTGAGACAGAACCACGGCGGCGCAAGTGAAAACTAGGTACCATTCCACCGTAGTCAATGTCTTGACGCCACATGTCGACCCACACACCGTCTGAAAGAACATCTTGGACGTCGTCCCTCCGACGATGATCAGAGCCACACACGTCCCTCCTGACAGATACAGAATCGGAAACATAGCTACGGCCTTCGATAGTTTCTCACCTGAATCAGGTTAACTACTTGTTTAGCTTATAATCAAATCTTTAAAAAATGCTCAAACTTACTCAAAAGTCAAGTTGTAAAACTCGTGAACTTCGAAACAGGTCGGACCAAACTCGGACGCTTTTTGTCAACCTTACCTAAAGTTGCACTAGCGAGTTGCATGTATCTGCTATATCGGACTCCACGTTCAGGCGATTCATGAAGTTGGACCAGTATGTATAGAGTGTAAAGCTGCCATAAGAATGCTAAAGTCAAGCATATGACACCCCAGGCCCTGGAAGCGACAGAGAAGTGAAAGTAATGAGAAGAAATTAATGGATGATCATATAAAAAAAAAACATTTATAAAGAAACTCCAAGTTTACCATCCCAGAACGGTGAAAGCAACAGGAAGAACAAGTGCCTGAATACCAATTCCTGAGCACAGACAATGAAAGGCGGCGTAATATTTGTTCCCATTTCGGGACTCGGTGATCGGAAGCCATGCATCTTGTGGGTCGAGCTTGGTGAGATGGAGAGCTTTTCTCAGGGGACTACCTAAAGGTGTAACGAATCGAGGTGTTCGAACTCTTGGGGTTGTGTTTTTTGAGGTTTTGTTTGTTGCAGGGTGTATATGATCCTCCGGCGGCGATTGAAGCAGCGGTGATCGGGTTAGCGACGGCGAGTGAAACTGCGACGGAGGAGCCGATATCGGTGGTGTTGGTGCCCCTGAAGCCGGCTGTGGAGTCGCCGGAGTGGAACCTACTTCAAGAAGATCATCCATTTCTCTACTTCTTAAGTTTCCTGATCACAAAAACCAAACTAGTGATACCAAAACGTTATATAGACAAGCTGAAGTTGGAATTTCTGTAGCATGGTCTTAAAGAGATGTAAATGGAACATATAATAATAAATGAATTACGTGTTAAAGCAAATCATTTGAAAACGACTACACTTGAATCACCGGAGTGTAAATTTGATTCTTGGGAAAGTGGATAACAAAATGAGTCTTAAGTTTGAAACATGATGGAAAGGTTTAGGTGGCAACCGTGTTTGTCAAATTAAGGCAACTTCCAAGGCCGGTCATTACAAGGCGCTGACGAAGCTCAGTGGTCAGAATTTGATCACTCCATTCACTGTATGGTGTCTATCAAGCCCTTAAATTTAAAGGCATCGTATCATCTATGATAACATGCTATGATAACCTGCGGCTAGTTTGGATAATGGGTACGGTTGATAACCTGCAAAAATTAACTTACTGAAATTATTCTTATTAAGTACTTATGTATTTGAAATTGCTATTTTGGTAAATGTTGAAACGTGAAAATAAGTGTTTAGCAAGTATAGTTGTGATTGCTGAAAAGAGATAAAATGACTAAAAAATATATTGGTTTAATAAACTATTAATTGTTGTATAAATAATTAAAAAATATATTATTAGTCATATAAATTTAAATTTATAAATAATAAATTATTAAATTAAAATAAGAAAATTATAAATAAAATAAGTTTAGTAAATAAAATGTTTCATAAAAAATATATTATTAGTCATATAAATAGAAATTATAAATATGTTAGACTTGCTTTCTATTAGCTGAGGGTATAATCGAAAATAATAATTATCAGAAGGTTATTAATGAAAAGTAGAATTTTTATCACATAAACACTTTATTACTGCAACCTTCTTTATGCTTATTAATTTCTGCGGTGACATCGTACTTTCCTCTAACATTCGGTTGTCGTCTGTAGATCCAAATATGTGACTATACTTGAAAACTGCAGTGGATAAGTATTATCTCTACCGTGCAGTCGATCCAAATGCAGCCTCAATCTAAAATTATTTCGAACTTACTATTTTGACTCAAAATTAAAAATGAAAGTTTGAAATCCCATCTAAAATGAGCTTGAGTATTAAAAATTTTTAGCTCGACCGTACAGGGCTACAAGCCTAACAACCCCCGATCTAGATATGTTAATGGGTCGGCCCGAGTTGCCCTCGGTTGGCCCAGCCCGGTATCTTCTATGGTAGCCCGTGCAAGCCTGAATAGATTAGCCTGTGGTCCGGGTTATGATTCTGCTGGCCGAGCCAAACAGCTCATTTTTAAAAAAAATCAAAATGAAGTCGTTTTGATAAAAAATGATGTCGTTTCGAAAAATAAACGAGCCACGAGTCTGATAGGGCCTGCCTGTGACCCTTCCAACCAAGGCTAAAAAAGAGCCGAATCGGGCGGGCTAAACTGAAATTGCCATCTCTATCCCAATCAAGCCAATCAACTCATAGGTTGGGCTGAGCTGCGTAAAGCCAAGAATTTTCTTCTATACTCATATGAGAACTTTGTGTAAGATCCACAAAATCATGATTTCACACTAATTTTCCTTTTATTTTGAATGGGTCCAAAGTAACTTTTTCCCAAAGTTAATTAAAGTATTTGAACATAAAAAAGAAGACATAAAATGATTCCATGTTCTTTGTTTTTTCTTTCTACTTTCTTTTCATATGACTTAATAAAGGGTCTCCTAAGTTGACTTCAAAGTTGT
Organism: Erythroxylum echinodendron; assembly: GCA_027575705.1. Taxonomy (NCBI): domain Eukaryota; kingdom Viridiplantae; phylum Streptophyta; class Magnoliopsida; order Malpighiales; family Erythroxylaceae; genus Erythroxylum; species Erythroxylum echinodendron. The sequence continues at coordinate 42,140,826 of JANZXR010000171.1, forward strand.
TGTCAACAAAACACAGCATGAAAATGGAAACTTGTGTTGCATTGGGAATCGCATAAAGAGTACAAAAAAGATCCGTTTCACTTCTCTTTTGTTCTTAAAAATATAATCTTTGCTAAAATAAAAAAATCTTTTAACCACCCTTTGCTAAAGTCCGGTCGTAAGGCGTTAGTCTTCGCTTAAATAAGATTAGGGATATAACTTTCGCTTGTAAATGTAGCAATGTTAGGTACTTAGTTATAGTATTGAGTAACTGTTTAGAGTCTCATAAGATACGAGCGAAAATTAATTTGAGTGTGATAATAACTTAAAGATGTCATCGACAGTTCAGATTTACTCATAATTTCTTAATAAAATTTTTTTTTGAGAAAAATTAGAAAAAGGGATCTTTCTAGAAATGTTGGCGAATTATATGCTTTAAATGAATTATTTGATTTTATTTATTTATTTATTTTAGTTTTATTTACTTTCTCTTTTTAACATGTATCACTTATTTGTAATTTTTTTGTTGTATTATTACTATACTTTTTTTATTGTCACATTTACATATAGGTCTATCGGAAGCAACATCTCTACTTTATAAAGGTAAGGTTATGTAATATCAAACCTCCTTAAGCTCCGCATTAGTATGAAATTCGGACTGAGTGTGATGATGATGATGAATAGTGTAAGTGGTGTGTAATGATTTATTTAAAATGGAGTAAAAGAAATAAACCTATTTTATAGTTTAAAAATTTTAGAAATATTTATGATATTTAAAATTCTCAAAGAAAACATCTGCTAATTTTTAATTTCTCAAAAAACCTTTCTTTTTAAATTTATGATATTTAAAATTTTATGTACTTTTTATTATGTGTTTATTTAATTAACATTTAAAAGTTGGAAATTATGATGACAAATTTATTCAGTAAATTGTTGATTTTACAAAATTTGTGGTTTCAATATCAGGAAAAAAAAATCAGAAACCAGGGACTAGCAAATGGTGACTACTTTGAACTTGACAGAGACAGCAAGACAATGAACATCTGCTTACATAATCAACAATGAAACTACATTTTCCAACAAACCAAGGGTCCACAAATCAGCCCGGCCCACAGATAAATTTTGAATCGATTAAAGTTTTAGTTTGACTTGGGTTCGGAAGTGTCGGCTTGATCCAATATGAGACCGATTCGAAAAAGAATGTCGTTTTGGCCCGACTATTTGGGCCGGTAAGAGTTGAATGGTTCGAGTTCAATTAGATATTTAGCCAGGCCCGATTCCGTCCTGTCCCGTTACCATCCATAAACAAAACTGCATCAAAATGAAGATGTTTCTGCATTTGCTTTGTCTCCCTGTCAGAGAAATTCTTTTCCCGTTTAGAGCTGCTAGCCTCTGCCATTTTATTGGCCATCTTCAGGAGTTTCTTGGCACTGATCATTTTAAGTGAAACCCTCGAGATTGAAGAGGAAGGATTGAGTTGTGGAGAGAAGTAGATAAATAGGAGAGAACCAAAGGAGACATTGCTTGTGACAATGTTTTTTAGTTCAAGAACTTTGGAGGGTTCCAAACTATGTGGAAACCAACAAATAACTGATGTTGCTAAGTAAGGTGAATGACACGAGGGGACAGGACGTGAAGAACCACAAGAAACATAGCAAATAAGAGGAATTTGTCACCATCATGAACATCTATACCACCTTATGAGTTTGGTGACATAAATGTTTTGGAAGGATAGTACAAGCGTGATGTTAGTGATTACGTGAAGCATTACACAAAAGATTGTAATATCAAATTCTTCAAACCTCAATTTAGTGATTCTTAAAGTTTAGAAACTCAAACTGATATTGAGACAAAGTTTAAACATTTAACAAACCATTGTCTAGGAAATTTAATTTTTATAAAAGAAAGCTAAGATGTGTAATAGTGGAATAATGTTATATAGGGATGTCAATTTTAGCCCAGATTGACCTGGCCATGGGCGGGCTACGGGTCAAAAGTAATTAACCCGATCAGGTCACAATTGGAGCACGGGCTAGTCGAGACCATTACTTCAAAGATGACGTCATTTTATAAAACCGACTTCATTTTTTACATTTTTTAAAAAACTAAGATGGGTTGGATGGCCAGGCCTACCGTGGCCCGTGGACTATCTTAACTCGGCTCGACCAATTGATATTTTTAATATTATATGAGAGTAAAAAATATGACTTTTCTTATAATTTTAGAAACCTAAAAACATTTCTTATAATTTTTGATTTTTTAAGAAAATCTTTTCTCTTATACTTATGTAAAAAAAAACACTATAAAATAAAGGTGACATTAGCATCATATATGAACCAATTAAATGTTGTAACATAATAATTCAATATAAAATTTAAATATAACTCAGAACTAATTAAACTTGATATAAATTAATAATTTGAGATGATTATAATAAGTATTTTTAATTGGATTGAATTAATTCGAATAAAATTTGAGAGATTAGTAAGATCATTGTGTCATAATATTTGATTAATTCATATGTAATGTTCATGACTACTTTTTTTGAAAATTTTAAAGATTAAAGATTTTTATTAGTGTTATCATTATTACTGTTATTAGTATTCTTCTTCTTCTTCTTCTTTTTTTATTATTATTATTATTTATTCTTATTTCTTGTGGAACATTCGAAAACAACCTCCTTATTATTTAAGGGTAGAGATGTCAAAAGGTCAGGTTAGGCCCGGTCAAGGGCCATAGTGGCCCATGGCCTGGGATGGATCGGCTCGCAGTCCGACCAGTTATTGTTTTTTGAAAGAAAAAACTTCCAAAACAACACCGTTTTAGAAGAAACGACTGAGTTAGCTCATGACCCGCTCGACCTTGTTTTGAAATCCATGGTTAGGAGTAAAGTTGCATACACTGAACCTTCCCAAATCTTACGTTTAGTAGGATTTTTCCTGGATTATTGTTATTGTTGTAGTAATTAAAAACAAGAAAAATCCATATCTTTTAACCTTTTACATGATAATCTTCGTTAGTGCTTCCAACTCAATTTTCATAATTCTCATGAATTGATTATTTCTAAATTACTTTTTCCAAGTACAACGGGGCTAAAAACCTTATGCTCCATGAGAAAAAAGAAACTTAAGTGCCAAACCAAAACATTAACAAGTGACAGCCCAATTGGTCCCCCACATGAAAAAACTGATAAATCTAATCCACATGAACTGATAACTGATACTTTTGTTCCTGAAAATGCTTCATTGCATCTTCAATTTTGTTCTTGCTCAAGTTTGTACAGATCAGAACCAGAGATAGTTCATGGGATTCTCCAAAAATGGTCTGAAACTATTGGTGGTGTTGTGGTCGATATGTTTTAGCGAATTAAAATTCAAAAACAGTAGTGAGCAGAAGATTGATTTTCAGGTTGCTTTTGACGATGAAGAGAATAAGAAAATGAGCATCCACTGTTCCTGGAAGCCATGGACATTACAAGAGCTTTCTCCATTTCTTCTCCTACTTCTGCTCTGATAAGAGAAACTGCATACTCCATGAAGACTGCATCGCATGCTAACCTGAGCGGACCATTTCCTGGTAATCCGAACTCTTCCTCAGACATTGTCAGTAGTTCCTTAAAGATTGGACTGTTGAGATAAAAAATGGGAAACACAAATCGTTGCTGATCAGTTGTGTATGCAGCAAAATGGCCTTTATGAGCAACTGGTTTCATTTCATTTCCAGGTATGGTAAGCCTTTTCCTCTTCAAGCCAGCTAGTCTTTGCCACTTCCTTGCCATCTTCACAATCTTCTTGGGACTGATATTCATGGCTTCCTGTTAATTATTTGGTGGAAGTTGAGAAACAGGAGAAGAAGAAGGCTGTGTAAGTTCTTGGGGACCAACTTATATAAAGGTATTGATAAGGGAACATGTGGTTCCCCATCTATGGCGGTTCATTAGTGAACAACAGGTGAAACTCGGGATATTAATGGAGTTAGGTCAAGCTATGGATTGCTGGTTTAGGTTAGATTATCAAGAAAACGGCAGGAGCCACAGAAAGTTACACTTGTTCAATCTTCTGGAATTCAAATCTTTTTTGTGATCAATATATAGCTAGTGATCTCACTAAAGTCTGTCCCTACGGATGGAGTAGCTTGGCAAGTTAGTAAGAAAACGTTAATGGAGTTTGGCAGGTTTAGGAATGGGTCTTTTTAAGACTAAGGTAAGACGGTTCCTGTTGGATATGAGCCACCCAACATGAAAATCAACATGATTGATGACGACAGTAGTAACTTAAAGAGGCAGCCATAGGTCGCGATGGTCCAAACTGAATTGAAATAACAAATATCAAAACGACTTCGTTTAGTTCGTTGTATAAGTGATTTAGGCTTAGTTTGGAAGAGCGGTAGCGGTTGATAGTTTACTGAAATCAACCTGCTGAAATAATAAGTACTTATTTTCAAAAAGTGAAAATAAGTACTTATGTGTTTGAGATTGTTGTTTTGGTAACTGCTAAAACGTGAAAATAGGTATTTGGCAAATGCGGTTGCGGTTGCTGAAAATAGATAAAATGACTAAAAAATTCATTGATTTAATAAACTATAAATTGTTGTATAAATAATTAAAAAATATATTATTAGTCATATAAATTTAAAATTATAAATAGTAAAATATTAAATTAAAATAAGAAAATATAAATAAAATAAATTTAGTAAATAAATATTTCAAAAAATACATTATTAG